>CM064548.1:52415570-52665089 GCA_032716605.1 Paralithodes platypus
CCAACACCCCTTCTCTCAACACCCATATTATACAACATGGGTGGGTGCCCAACCCCGAAAGTGGTTGAAATAGGGGAGCTATCCCCCCGCCAAAGTCGGCTTTCTAGGGCCTTTCCTAGCTGATGCTGAGAGGATTGGGTTCTAGTCATGTGGTGATGGGCTGGTCTATCAGAGTGAGAGCTGAGCAATCTCATACCCATAGCTTACTCTGACTGTTCCTTTAACTTATATATTTTCTAGATCTCAAGTGACGGCGTCTCTTCCGTGGATTGACCTCCCAATCTACCAAGATTAGAAGCCAAAGCGTCACATTTTTCCCTTGCCCCTCAACTTTCTCTTCATAATTGCTGAGGGGCACAGCCTGGGTGGAGCTTTGGTTTCCCGGGCGTTTCCGCACCCTCCTCAGCTCCCCGCCATGGAGTGGCTTCGGTCACCCAGGCTTTATTGTGGTCGGCGGGGAGGGTTCTGTGGGGGCACTCGGTTATGGCCTTGGAATTGCTCGGGGCCTTGGAGCTGTTCGGCCAGGCAGCTTTGGGAACAACAACAACAACAACAACATCATACAACGCACTCAGATTCATTCATCTTTCTCACTCTCAGACACTATATATATATATATATTAATCTATCTATATCTATATCAATCTATCTATCTATATATATCTATCTATCTATACTGTATATCTATATATCTATATATCAAGCAATCAATCAATCTACCTATTAATCAAGTCAATCAATCAACCTATCTATCTATCTATCTATCTATATCTCACTCTTCAACATCTCCATCTCTCTCAGATTCGTTCATCTCTCTCTCTCACACCCTATCTATCAATATAGATATCTATCTATCTTCAACAAAAGCCACTCAGCATCAACACTGGGTTAAGTCAATACCCCCCACCCCCCTGAGAGTCTCTCTCTCGACACCCAGATTCGTTCATCTCTCTCTCTCTCTCTCTCTCTCTCCACACCTCAGATTCGTTCCCACCGGTGTCGTCATTAGCGCCTTAATTTCCTGGAGCGGCAAACAGAGGGGGGAGGGGGGGAGAGAGAATGGCGGATCGTAAAGAAAGCGCGTGCAGGATATCAGTTTCCAACCACCGCCTCAGGAAATGAACCGGGTGTTGTGTTTTTTTTTCTTTTTCGCGTACGGTCAATGGTTATTAGTATGGTGGGAGAGAGAGAGAGAGAGAGAGAGAGAGAGAGAGTACACTTATTATAGCTGGCCTTATATTAATTCAATCAACGTAGAACAGGTTATCAGTTTCTAAACCACCCTCATAGGAATGACCCGGGCGGCTTCTTTTATCTCTCGCCTACAGTCAAAGTCAACCCCTGCTGTACCGACGACGTCCTTTTAAGTTTATCCTAGCTATATTTAGACAATTTTGTGCAGCTTCAAAAGGATCTGTGGTAGTAAAAAGGGTTAAGTGAGATAGTTCGAAGCCTGTTAATTGCTAGAGGCCCCTTTTAAACTGAATAAAGTCGTCTAATATTAGCTAGAATAAAGTGTAAAAGACGTCGCCGTTACAGAAGGGGTTATTAGTACGGGGGGTGGGTGGGGGGACGACCTTGATTGGGGCCTGGATAATAGAGTTTCACAGCTTTACATAGATACACATACTGCACTAGGCAGTCCGGACTTAATTTTAACAAAATGTTCTAGGTAAGGCGAGCAAAGCAGAAGGCTCTCTCCTCACCCACTACTCAAAGAAAGAGAGAGAGAGAGAGAGAGAGAGAGAGAGAGAGAGAGAGAGAGAGAGAGAGATATTACAGCCCCTAGTGTATAGTAACTTAAACGTGGATTAAGACGCATTTTGACAAAATAGTTTGCCTATCATAAGACGACTTATATATTCAGCTTAGGAAGGATTTGTGAGACTTCGAGGCATAACTGAGTTGGGTTTGACCCCTTAGATTTCAAGAGGTCCGTCCTACACTTACTAAAATCGTTTAAGTAACCCCAAACTACAATGATAAAAAAGCACCCTGGTGTACTGAATGGGATAACTAAAGTAAACTTGTTATTGGGAAATACTGATCGTTCGGAGAAATTAGTCTATAACCCTTCCATTATTACAGGGCGCTATAGCACTTTATTCTGGCTAATACTAGAAGATTTTACTCGGTTTTGGAAGGCCATCAAAGAATCAAAGCATATTTATTTGCTCGCCAGGAAAAAATCGACACCTAAATGACACCGAAAAGTCTTGATATTGACAAGTAAATGAGGCGAAAGGACTTAAAATCGCGAAACTAATGGGCCGAACGTCTTAAAATCTGAAAACTAATAGGGCTGAACATGAAGACGAAGGGTGACCAGAAAAACGACCCATCTCCCCTTAAAAGTGTTTCTTAATCTTCTAGCCAATACTAGATAAGTTGTACTCAGTTTGGGAAGGACGTCTAGGAATCAAAGGGCTTCAAAATGTCTCGATCAACTCTCTGGCTCCCACAATTCCTTCCTTAAACGGAGATGTGTAGTTTTTCTGGTCCCCCTTCTTCCTCATGTTTAGCCCCATTAGTTATCAGATTTTAAGAAGTTCGCCCCAGTAAGTTTGTCGATTTCAAAACCTTTCGTCCCATTTCTATATCAATATCAAGATCTTTCGTGCCATTTAGGTGTCGATTTTTTCCTGGCGAGCGATAGAGAGCCTGTAGGCTAATTTTAAGAGAAACCGGCCTTCGGCCGTAAGATTTTTCTATCGAAAAGTGTAAAAATTTATCTTGAAGGGGATCTAGGGAGTGTTTTTTAAGCTTGATGAAGGCTAGCGAGGAAACTAGAAAATAAATTAATTTATAAGTAAATAGACCCCACAAATAATCACTGTCCCCTTAAGTAAATAGACCCCACAAATAATCACTGTCCCCTTAAGGGTGTGACTGAAAAGGGTAAATACGATTTCATTAAAGCCTCTGAATAACATAGGTCCTTCTTAAACTGCATACATCTATCTATCTATTGCCCACCCACTCTTATAATATACAGTAGTATGCGTAGGCTTCGTGCTGATGTAAAGAGAGTTATGCTGATGAGTCTTTAGTACTATTATAACTACCATCAGGCCATTCTCTACATAACATGAGCCGGATATCACCTCGGGGCTCAGGAAATTAACCAGTCTCGTATTTTAAACGCATGGGGGTTAGTGGGCTGGCTACATCATGCCTTAAATCATATATATATATATATATATATATATATATATATATATATATATATATATATATATTAATTGCTCTTCTACTTTGCTCTCTCTTTCCTCCTTACCTTCTCTCTAGCTCTTAAGAGACTTCTCACCTCCCCAACCTGTGTATCCCCCCTCAACATTAACATACCTCTCTCTCTCTCGCTCGCTCTCTCTCTCTCTCTCTCTCTCTCTCTCTCGTGTGTGCTTGTGCCTTGGAACACGAAGCCCTCTTGTTAGCCATTAGCAGACTGAGTGATGATGGACGAGATGGGAGCAAAATTTGAGACTGATTGTGTCGTGTGAGAGAGAGAGAGAGAGTGTGAGGAATGAGGTAAGAAGGGTGGTGGGGGCTGAGTTGTGAGACGGAGAGAGGGGGGTGTTAGACGGAGAGAGAGAGAGGGGGGGGGGGGAGACAGAGAGAGAGAGAGAGTGAGAGTGAGCGTGTTGACAGGACTAAACGGCTGACTCCACACCAAACAATCTACGCAGCAACACTTCAGCCATGCAATGTACAACAGGGTTCATTAGTTCGCCTACTTAAGTAGTTTGGCGATTTTAAGACCTTTAGCCCCATTTCTTTGTCAATATGGCAAAATATGGCTAAATGGCACCTGTCGTGCCATGTAGGTATCGATTTTTTTCCTGGCGAGCGATAGCGAGTTTGTAATTTAGAAGGAACCTGCCTTAGGCCGGGTCAAATTTATCTGGAAGAGTGAATTTGTGGATGTTTTTCTTAAACTTGATGGAGGTCTAGGGAGGAAACTAAATGTATAATAAATAATTACTTAAATCGACCAATAAATAAACCCTATCCCTTTAAGCATCACTGTGAATAATAAAACGTGTAAAAGGGGTACGAAGAGGGTCTATATATAATAAGCATTGGGTATATTAATTATATTTATACCTTACGATAATTATATCCTTATACTTTATGGGTTTATTACTACCCATATACCGTTGAATGGCTAGGTAGTAGTAGTAGTAGTCGTAGTAATAGTAGTCGTAGTATTAGTAGTAGTAGTAGGCTAGTAGTCGTCGTAGTCGTTGTAGTCGTTCCCTAGGCTGCCTGGCCGAACAGCACCGAGCTCCGAGCACCCGTGACCGGGGTTTCCCACAAAGTTCTCAAGGAACGTATGTTGCGTTGTAAGTGGTTGTGTGTTATGCAGTCTTCCATGTGCTGTGTTGTGTTACAACCCGGATAGGACAGGTGTCCAGCCTCTTCAGATATTTGGTAGGAAGATGGAGCGCTCTACCTTGACTCTGTAAAGGGACGTTATTTTATTCATTTATATATTTGTTTGTATTATTGCCAGTATATAAATTGGTTTTAGTTTGCTCCCTAGACCTCTGTCAAGGTTTAACAAAAAATAAATTACAGGTTGACTATCGCTCGCCAGGAAAATATCGACACCTAAATAGCATGAAAGGCCTTGATAGGCCTATTACTAAAGAAATGTGAGTCTTAAAATTAGAACACTAATGGGGCTAAACAAGATGGAGAAGGGGGTTCAGAGAAAAACAAATACTTCAGATATTGTCAGAACTACGACTTTTTGACTGTAGGCCTATTCTGGTTAACAGTAGGCGATTTGTTAGGGGATCACGTCGGCGTCCGGCAATAGATAGATAGATTGATTTAACCCTTTCTGCACCGGCGACGTATTATTAATTGGATTTCAGCTACATTTAGACGATTGTATGAAGCTTAGGAAGGATATGTTACCTAAAAGGTTTATTCGAGTTAATCTGTAGGCCTAGCGTTTTTCTGGGTTGACGTCCTTCCTAAGCTGAATAAAATAGTCTAATAATTGTCAGAATACAATGAAAAGGACGTCGCCGGTACTGAATGGGTTTGTAACTACATTACATGATAACGTTAGATCATTAAGTTAACCATCTGATCCTCATACATTATAAATACCCTAGCAGTTGTTTAGAAGGATGGTTCGGACGTGTCCGAACCATCACCACTCTCAACTGTCCGAATGATGATGGGCTGGTCTATCAGAATGAGAGTTGAGCGATCTCTGTCATACCCATAGCTTACTATGGGTATTTATAAGTAAAATATATATTACTTATATATTTTCTGGATCTCAAGTGACGGCGTCTTTTCCGTGGATTGACCTCCCTACTGCCAACCCTGGCAGATTGGGAGCCAAAGCGTCACATTTTTCCTTTGTCCCTCAACTTTCCCTTCATAATTGCTGAGGGGCACAGGGCCTTGGGTGGGGCTTTTGTTTCCCGGGCGTTTCCGCACCCTCCTCAGCTCCCCGCCTTTGGGTGGCTTCGGTCACCTGGGTATTATTAGTGGTAAGCAGGGAGGGTTCTGTGGGGACGCTTGGTTATGGCCTTGGCCTTGCTCGGGACCTTGGGGCTGCTCGGCTAGACAGCCTGAGGAACAGCAACAATAATTGTCTGAATGATCCCGAATCTATATAGTTAATGATGGGTACGCTCAACGTTCACACAAGTGACTTTAGCATTTGTTATTTACGGCAATATCTTCGGCATACAACATAGTTTCACCATAATAATGCATATTTCGCTGGTTGACATAGTCATGGAGGTAGAGCTTACGATATCAAGTGAAAATATTACATAGGAAGTGCAAAAAAACATAAAATCGGACCTGTATTAAAAAGTGTAGCTGATGTAGGAACCAAATTCCGCGTGATGAAAGTAGACAAACTCTCGCAGTTTCACGCAAAATCTCAGGGCCTTAGGTCCCATACGTTTCTCAGGAAATGCAATGTCCGAACCATCACCGCTCTCCCCTATAACACTCATGTCGCTGTTTCGAGCATGAAGCACAGACGCTGGTATAAACGTAACCATAGCAACCACCAAGTTTGTTTATGTAGTGCGAAAGCGCTATTGATGTCGTTCAGTAACCCACTCTAAACCACTGTTTGGACACTTGATCCTCAGTGTTTTGGAGGACAAGCAGTCTAGAAGAGTCACTAGATCTGTTGTTGCTTGATTTCCTTTGTACTCTCCGTTCCTTCGCGATCCATTCCTGTGAGCTTGCGGTGTTGCCATGAGTCGCCGGACTGTTATGCTCGTCAGCTATATTAAACAGATATGAGCTATGTATAAGTTATATTCTACAGATGTGAGCTATTTCTAAGTTATATTCTTTAGAGATACATTTGTTAACGATATTGGGCATCTTCTACCTAACATTCGAGCGACTTTTGAAGGATAACTCTAGCGACACTCGTAACATATGTCAACACTGAGCTCTCGTCTTCCCTTCCCTCCCCTCCCCTCTGTCTCCACTCTCGTGACTCTCCAGTAAGTGCAGACAACAAGCAGTGACACTGACTCACATTCCTTCAAATTCAAAACGGTGCCAGGTGCTGTGTGTGACGGTGCCTAGCTTCTACCTCCATCATCGTGATACTCTTGGTTCCCGGCCGTATCTACCGCTGATCTTACGCCCCTGGACTCTGGAGTGGTGTGATGTTCGACTATAAAGGGTTTGGTGATGTCGGGTGAGTTTGGTATTATAGGCTAGTCATTTATATTACTTTAAGCTTTGTGAATGCCAAGGTGTACCGTCTCTGGTCGATTATGCCGAATCATGGGTATTATTAGAGTACAATCGCGGGCATCAGTTTTGTGTTTCATGTGCGTGAACGAGACCAACAACAAGTGCCCCTTTACTAGCCTAGGCCTAACTTGCACCGGCATTAACTGTTTTGATATAACGGTTATTAGAGCGTGTATCCTGGGTTCGAATCCTGGGAAGATCACATGCTTTCATAAATTTATTTTTGGTGGTTGTGTTAAGAACGATGTTAAAAATAATAGCACCCAATAGAAAGGGATCATAAAGCTGGCCAATCTCTCTCAGTACAGGATCTCTACCACCACCCTTTCAAGGTTAACCCCCTTCTGTACCGGTGACATCCTTCTCATTATGGTCTGGCAGCTCTGGCTACTATTAGACGATTGTATTCAGTTTGAAAAGGGTCTCCAGCTATTAACGGGCTGCGAATGATTTCACTTAGGCTAACCCTTTTTACTATCACAGACCCTTCTTAAATTGCACAAAATCGTCTAAATACAGCTAGCCTAGAATAAAATTGAAAAGACGTCGCCGGTACAGAAGGGGTTAATGACACCGGTGGCACAAAAATGGCATAGGCTGCCCAATCGGTTAATAGCCCTAGCAATTAGGCCTATTAGGCCTAGTTGATTTTATTCTGCTTAGGAAGGACGTCTACCAAATAAAAGGTTACAGACTTTCAATTAACCCTTTTAGCTACCACAACCTGTTTCAGCTTCATACATTCTTCTAAATGTAGCTGAAATCAAATATAAAAGACGTCACCGGTACTGAAAGGGTTAACACCGCCCTCGTCGTAACCCATATTATGGTCTATTTTTCCCCAGCTGATGGTAAATTGAATCCCTTAGTAGGCTAACTGATTTATCGATACTTAATGGACAAATATGAAACTACTATGGCTGTGCGTCGTATTAATGCCATGTTTTCATAATTAACCTCTGAAGTGCGCATGGGGGTAATTGGAAACGTCCCCCTGTGCTGACGTATTTGAGGTGTTTCCGTCACTAAAATATTCATTGTGCCATTAATAGCATTAATACTTATCCATATGCGCCTATTATGGGTTGATTATAAAGGTATTAACCTGAAACAACAATAAAACGAGTGAAAACAGCGTTTGGATGGTCAAAATCGGAGATATAGCCCGCGAGTTGTATAATGTATGGGTGAGGCAATCTGCTTTCCCGCCAATTTCCCCCAAGGCCACTGAGACACAGTCGATCGATACTCTCTCTCTCTCTCTTGCACTCGCTTGCTATCAGTGATGACCACACCCTCCAATCGGATTTCTAATGTTAGCACGAAAATATACCTCAGAATAAGGGAATAACAGGGAAAATAGGTGATAACTGAAGGAGAGGAGGAAAGTGGGGAAGGAGGGGAGGTAGAGGACTGAGATTTTGCATGGCCCAGGGGCCAAAAAAAAATAAATAAATAAAAAAAAAAAAATATAAATTTTTTTTTTTTTCGATGTCAAAAGTTGATTTTTATTTTCTCTGACTCTTAAGAGTCTTCCCGCAGTGCGCCGGGGGAACTCTTAAGAGTCTCCCCGCAGCTCCCGGGTTAACAGCATATTTCGCTACAAAATCTACCTTATAACCAAGAGAGAACATGTCAATTTAGTCTCTGCTGGAAAAAAATAGAATATAGGCCTAGCCTACCTAGGCCTATAGCCTAGTCTATTCGCTGTAAGTAAATTTATGCGAGAAATCATGACCTATATCCTCTGAAACTCAAAAAGGGCTAGAACAAATTGGCTGTAAATTTGCACATCTATGCCTTGACCGACTCTTCCCAAATGATACAAATATTAGCTCGATTACTCAAATAGTTTTTGAGTTACAAAGGTTAGAGGTCAAGATTTCTCACCTACTGACAGCGAATAGACTAGACCTAGCCTAGGGCCTATAGCCTACTGTTTTTTTTTTCTCCAGCTGATGGTAAATTGCTTACTAGGCTATTATCATGATTTTGTAGCTAAATTTGTTGTTGATTGTGAAAACTTGGCAATAATATGACACAGACATTGCAGTATTATATTTTTCCAGTAAGAATCGAGAAACCAGATATTAAAGGATTCAATTTAGCCTACCATCAGCTGGAAAAAAATAGACTATAGCTACATACGACTCCATTCCCCTTTCTCACAAAACCACATGATCCACACCACCTCTTTTCCCCGGCAACATTTTAGAATTGAGCACTGGTATTGGTGGCTAGATTATGGGAGGGCATTTTTTTTTTACCCCTTCTTTTTCATGTTTAGCCCTAGGCCTATTAGTTATGAGATTATATGGCGTTCGTCCTATTAGTTTTACCATTAATATAAGATCTCTCACCGTATGTACTGTAGTTGTCTTTTTTCCTAGCGAGCGATAGCGAGCCTGTAATTTGCGAGGACAATATACAAACATCTCGAAGTTTGGGGATATTTGTTTAAGCTTGATAGAGGTCTAGGTAGCAAACAAAACCCTGTGTACCGGTAATAATTAGAAATATACAAATAAATAATATAACATCTCCTTATAGCCTTGGTAGATCATTATAGGCGATAAAACTGAGAATATTTTAATCTGGAAGCTGCCACACATGCGTGGGCGCTAAACAGTTGACTGGAATTGGTTTAGGCTAGTGTGATCAAACTCCTCAAAGTATATACAGTCACAGTGTCTATATACTTTGAGTGTGATGGCCTCTTAACCCGTTCAGTACCGGGGAAGTCCTTTTTTGTTATATTTTGGTAACCATTAGATGATTTTATTCAGGTAGGAAAGATGTCTACCCATTACAAGGCTACAGACCATCTCAATTAATCCTTTTAACTACCATGTATCCTTCCTAAGTTTCAGAAAAATGTCTACTGTAAATGCAGCTAAATAATATAATACAGCCGTCATCTACACTACTCTTAACCCGGGAACTGCCGGAAGACTCTTAAGAGTTCCCCCGGCGGACTGCGGGAAGACTCTTAAGAGTAAGGCTATTAAAAAATCCATTTAAAACATCCCAAAACATATTTTTTTATTGCCCCTGGGCCATGCCAAATATCACATCTCCACCTCCTCTCCTTCCCCACTTTCCTCACCTTCAGTTATCACCTATTTTCCCTGTTATTCCCTTATTCTGTGGTATATTTTCGTGCTAACATTAGCGAGTTGCAAGCAGGGCATTGTCATCACTGTTAGCAAGCGACTGCAAGAGAGAGAGAGAGTATCGATCGACAGTCTCTCTCCAGACGTGGGGAACAGTGGTGGGAAGGGAGGTTGCCTCAGCCATACATTATGTAACTCCCGGCCTGTATCGCCGATTTTGACCATCCAAACGCTGTTTCCACTTATTTTATTGTTGTAACAGGTTAATACCTTTATAATCAACCTATAATAGGTGCATATGGATAAGTATTAATGCTATTTATGGTAAAATAACGATGTTAGTGATGGGAACAGCTCAAATACGTCAGCACAGGAGTGTGGTGTCTCATACCCCCCATGCGCACTTCAGAGGTTAATGATAGTGACTAGTACTCAAACAAGACATTACACTAGACCCCCTTGTAACAAGAAGACAAATACACAGACAACAAATGTTATACAAAATCACAAACAATCTAGCAGACATAGATAAAAATACATATTTACACCCTACAAACAGTCGATTTAAAATTAAAATGTAAAACTTGCAAACTAAACAAACCAAAATTGGGACAAGGACAATATAAAGTCAAATTAAATTATCAAAATCGCTATGTGGAAACAACGTTTACTAAAATGAAAATTATTAAATAAAAGAACACAATCCACCACATAGGGTGTACATTACTACATGAGCAAGTTAATCTGTTTCCCAAGCAAACTAATCGCACATATAACAACGCACTATCGTCACGTTAAAGGAAGTAGTCAAGTTTGGGAAGTCCGGGACGTTCTGGCAAATTTTACTAAACTTACTAAATTTACGAGACGCAGCCACAATTTAACCCTTAAAAAGCGGCTCACCACATAAGTCGAGTTGAAAAAACTGGCAAAAAACGGGTGAAAAAAGGGTGGAAATCGAGTGAAAATGGGTGGGATAGTAATGATCCATACGTCCGACATCTGTGGCCTCCCGGCCCACACTAACTCCAGTTCCCCCACCGCGCGAGAGGATGACAGTGTAACCAATAGTTCGCTAAAAGTGAGCAAGGTAGCAAAATCTGCTAAACTTCCATCTTCGGGGTAACACTGTCAGTGCTCCACGAGTGCTACGTAGCTGTATGTGGCGTCATTGTGTAGCGATTTCCACCTAGTTTTCGGCGCAATACAGTTCCTTTCATACTGATGGTTGATATAGCAGTCAGAACGGCCCAGAAAGGCCCAAAACGGCCACAGAGCACCCGCTAGAGGAGGGTTAAAATACCACACATATCAGGCAAGCACGGACATATTCAGACATTAATTTTTCCCCCGCAGCATCCAAGAGTGGAATCACCTCCCATCTCACATAGTTAACACTTAACCTGACAAGCGTGAAATAGACCTAGGGGCTAGGGTAGTTATTTGTGCATTTCTAGCCTTGGATTCTGACAGAATTCGTTATATTTACAATATAGAGCATTATTTGTTTTCGGTATGCTTTTATTTTACATATATGATGTATATATGAACCTTCAAGAGTGCTAAAATAAGTTGGAAAAGCATTTGGGTGGTGAAAAACGAAGATATTGGCCACCCGGTCATAATCTCAGGCGAGAGAGAGCCACAGGCAACCCTCCCCTCTCCCTGTCTGTGAGTCAACTGAGGCGAGCGGGCGGTGTGTGCCGGTGTCTGGGTGGTTATATAACGATCTTTTATGCAACCCACTTGTGCTGCATTATCGCGGGAGAGAAAAATAACCGATATATGATGAAAATAAGAGGAAAAATAGTTGATAATTGGGGGGGGGGGGGGTGAAACACATGGATGAGTACTAGAGGGGAATTATCTCACCTAGAGACAAATTCCTTTGTTTTGATAGGCCCCTTTTTTATTTGGAAGGCTTTTTTTATGGTCTTGCTTCCGTGAAGCCTATCGCGTTCCCTATAGGAAGCCTTCTGTGAGGCCTATCGCGCTTGCCGGGTTAAAGAGCGGGGCCCGACTTCAATCCGTATCTAAAAAGCAATAAGTTAGGAGTATTATTAAGGCTTTTAAAGGGTTAAAGAGTGCAAATGGCCGGGAGCACAGCAGGCCACACGGCCGACACCCAGGGCTTACCGCCGCCCACTGATTCACGCTCCCTCTGTTCTCGAGAGGCCGGCAGTGTAGCTGGAAAAAATATGCCGCTATACGCTAAACTCTCATGTTGGTGGTACTACTGCATCAAAATGACAAGTGCTACGTAGCTCGTTCTGGTCTCATTTTGAAGCTTGTAGTGCCTAGTTTTTTGCTGAATAAATTTCTTTTCATACAGATACTTGATTGATCATTCAGGAGGGCCTGAATATGCCCAAAATAGCCCAAAACCCCCCCGCTAGATGAGGGTTAATAGCTCTACTCTTCATTCCTTTAGAAATAGGATCACTACTCATTATCTCCCTAATCCTTGACCCGATCCTATCCCTCTCACAATTCCCCTGCACAACCCCCGCATATCATGCTGCCCGAGACCAGCCCTCTCCGGGTCCTAACGAGTACTGACTAGGCCAAAGAGATCATGATAAATTATGGGAGGGATGTTTTTATGAGTGATCGGCCGTGAAGCTCCTAACAAGGTTAGCCTATCAACATATACAAATTTACAGACTAGCAACACCAACCTATTTTATGTATCACATGGTCAGGAATTCACATAAACACTGGTGCTGATGTGGCGGCGTCTATGCCGTGGGGCCACCTCCCGAGACTGCCAACCGCGGATGGCTGCCGACCCTCCACTGCCGAAGACAAAATCAACAACCAGTGGAGGAAAACCGGATGCCGGCCGCGGGGAGCAGTTTCGGGAGCCAAACCGTCACAACCATCCCCTGCCCCCTCCCTGGGGGCACGGGTCCTTGGAGCGGCTTCGGTCGCGCCGGGAATTTCCACACCTCTCACACCACACACACACATCACACAGTGTTTCCTACACCGAGAAATGACTCTCCGGCTGTCATTTCTCGAAGACTTCTTCTAGCCGGAGACATTGAGAGCAACCCAGGACCCACGTACACATACATATGTCCAACTTGCTCAAAACCCATCACTTCGAGTCGCCATACTAAGGGTTCAGTTCTCTGCAATTCATGCGGGAACGGGACCCACTTCACCTGCACAACACTTGCCTCCAAGAAACACTACACAAACACTTGGACCTGTTCCTCATGCCCCTCCCTCTCCCAGTCAAATCCCTCACCTAAAACCCGTCCACCTCTCCTCCCCAACCCACCTAACCTTCCCATATCATCCACTCCCCCCCCCCTAACCCACCTAACCTTCCCATACCATCCACATCCTCAACTCAACACACCACACCCCATCCTAATCCATTCCAACCCCCATCTCCTGCTCCCCAATCCCCACCCCCACCTCACCCATCCCAACCCCCAGCCCCTCCCTCACCCCACCCCCACCCCATCCTCGTGCAGCAGCACCCAACATACATCGTGCACATAACATTAACATTCTTCAACTGAACATAGATGGCATCAACACAAAGAAACACGAACTCTCACACTTCATCAAACAACACAACATACACATTGCCATCTTACAAGAAACAAAACTCCGCACAACACAAAAAACACCCTTAGGCTCTGACCACCTCCCGATCATTATCACCACCAAAACCAGACTCACCCCAGCTAGCCACAAACACACATACACCAATTATAAAAGAGCTAACTGGGAAGCATTCACAAATGAGACAGAACAACACTTCACAACTCTAAACAGTACAACCATCACTAACATCAACAATGCTGTACACATACTCAATAAAACTATCCAAAACGCTGACAAGAAACACATTCCAAGAGGTAACAGAAAAAGACACAACCCCAACTTCACACCAGAAATTCAAAACCTCATCAGACAACGCGACATACTGAAACACTCCCCAGCACCCCACACACAAGACATCACACAACAAATTCAAGCACTCAACACCCAAACTAACAACAAAATACAAGAACAACAAAAACTAAATTGGAATAACTTCCTACAAACACTTGATCACAAAACAAACCCCAAAAAACTCTACAAAACACTAAACAGCATCACACTTTCCAACAGCAACACAACACAATCACATGCTGCAATCACAACAACAGACTCTACTCCTTCATGTAAACAACAAGCAAACACTCTCATCAATCACTTCTCACATGTCAGCCACCTAAAACCTCACAAAGACGACCGACGTGTCATCCGACGTAAGAGACAATTCCCCACAGACCCTGACTATACACCCTTCACCAATCACCAAACAAAGCATATCATCAACAATCTCAAGCACTCACCCGCCTGTGGCCTAGACAACATAAGCAACATACACCTCAGACACCTGGGACCACAAGGCATACAAGCACTCACTAACATATCAAACTACAGCTATTCACACAACACAATACCAGACATTTGGAAGCATGGTATCATCATCACACTCCCCAAACCCAACAAAGACCCCACGCTACCCTCCTCGCACCGCCCCATCACACTCCTTTGCTCCCCCTTCAAAGTCATGGAACGCCTAGTATTACAACTAATTACACCTGACCTACCCCTAGCTCCAACACAACATGGCTTTAGGCCACTGCACTCCACAAACACTCTTCTCACAGACCTTACACAAAGAGCTTTCGACGGCATCAACTCAGCTAGACCACCACACAGATCACTATTAGCCACACTCGACATTAGTAAAGCCTTCGATGCCATCCCCCACCAGAACCTAACAAACAAAATCTACAACACAAACATGCACAACAACACAAAAAGGTGGCTGGCCAACTTCCTAGCAGGCAGATGTGCACACGTATCTTTTGCCGGTCAGTCATCTAAAATCAGAAACTTTCCAAACGGAGTCCCACAAGGATACGTCCTATCGCCCGCACTCTTCAATTTGTACATGCACGATATAACTACACCCAATACGCCCCAAATAAACTTAGCCTCCTATGCAGATGACATAACACTCACATGCACACACCATGACCCAAAAAGAGCAACAGATCTCCTTCAACCCTATCTCAACACACTACATGGCTGGTGCACTACAAACAGACTTAATCTAGCCCCAGCCAAATCCACCGCAACCCTGCTCACAAGTTGGACAGGAGAACACGAATACATCCCTCAACTCACCATAAACAACACACCCCTAACACATACACACACACCCAAAATCCTAGGAGTAACATATGATACTCATATGACATTCAAACAGCACACCACAAACATTAAAAAGAAACTGACACCCAGACTTAACGCCCTCAGGTCACTTGCTCACACAAAATTTGGACACAACAAAGAAACTACCACCACAGTACAGTATATAAACAATACATAAGATCAGTGATGGAATACGCAAGCCCAGCCTGGGCTTCTAACCTAGCTGAAACACATCATAAGACTTTACAGGCTATTCAAAACAAAGCCCTGAAGATCATTACAGGCTGCACAGCTACTGCACCCACAGATCACCTACATCAAGAAACCAAAATCCTCAAAGTCAAAGACCATCTGGACATGAGAGGCACTCAATTCCTGGCAGCAGCCTCCACGAACCAAGACCACCCACTAAACTACATGGCAACACACCCACAGACACCAAGAAATATCAAAACAACACCCAGCACACAGTATCACACACAATTATTGTCCTCTCTCCCTCCCTGCCCACCCCGAACCAACTTCCAGAAGCACATCCATACTCATATCTCTCACCGATCCATCCACTCACTCACAGACAACACGCAGCTGCATGCATGACCTCCCGAAATCCATCCTTCCGAATCCTCCCTTCCTCGCGAGGACAGAGTCCACCTGGCCAGGCTGAGATGCGGACACCATCCAGCTCTCCTGAGCTATCAGAAGAGACTGGATGACTCCGTTGTCGACTCCTGCCCGGGATGTAACACAGCACCCCATACCATTAAACACATCATAGAAGACTGCATTTCACACAACCACTTACGCCAACAACACAATCTACACTCAATGAGAGCTCTGTGGGAAAGCCCGATCGTGGCCATGGCCTTCCTCAGGGACTCGGGGCTGTTCGGCCAGGCAGCTTAGGGAACAACAACAACAACAACACTGGTGCTTCATACAAATTTACAGACTAGCAAAACCAATCTATTTTATGTATCACATGGTCAGGAATTCAAATAAACACTGGTGCTTCATACACATTTACAGTCTAGCAAAATCAATCTATTTTATGTACCGGTATCACATGGTCAGGAATTCCCATATAGGCTACACTGGTGCTTCTGATCGGTCGGGTTGTGTTGACTGAGAATATGGCCGTGTATATCCACCACCCTCATATGATGCTGGAAAGTGGAATTGGTGCAATTTTGTCTTCACCATTGGCCACTGAACTAGGATTCCTTAACCCTTTCAGTTTATTACATGATGCATTCCTTCATTTTATACTGGCTATTATTAGGGGAAGGAAATTTAGGGGTTTTGTTTAATTTTGAGGGTAACAGTATCTTTTTGAGACAAATTTGTCCTCTTTGTTTACCAGAGATCTTTCTTAAGCTAAGCCTACAGTATATATAATCTTCGAGGAGTTAGTAAGAATGAAAGAAGAAAAATTAATTTAAAAATATATCTTCGAGGAGTTAGTAAGAATGTAAGATGAAAATGAAAAAAATAGGCCTATATATTAACCCTTTCTCTGCGGGCATATTTCCGCCATATTAGGACTCATTCAGGCACACCTGATTGATTAGGAAAGTGTCTAAATGAAACATTTATTCAGCTGAAAACTAGAAGAAAATAGCTTCAAAATTACACCAAAACGAGCTTCGTAGCTCGCGGGGTTCATCCGCAGCGCTACCATAGACATTCGCTAAAATGAGCAATTATCGCTAATGTCGCGCTACATTTGCATTTGGCAGCATTGTATATCTAGCGAGACTGACTCAGAGCCTTCAGTGCTACGGCCACCTGGCTGGGAGAAGGACGTGTGGCCTGCCACGCTCCCGCTCCCTCACACTCTATTTTATTGGCTTTAAGAGGCTCTAAAAGCCTGTAAGTTGTTGTAAATTGCCATGGCGTTCCGGAATGTCTCCCGCAGGGAAGGGGTTAATAAACACACACACAGCCATATTTCTGAAAGAGTTAGTAAATGCCCACTCTTTTATCAATAATCAAGGTCTTTCCCAAAAAAATGACATTAAGTTGCAATTTTGTCCACAGGTGCTAGCACAGTAAGGGATGCTGGAGACGAGAATCCCACAACCTGGCTGTAGGCTACTCGGTGGGCTGACCCAATCAGATGTTTGCTTGCCTACCTCGTTCAAGAAATGGACAAAAAGTTTGATTTATCAGATTCTATCAGTAAACCAAGGGCTGGGCTGAGTTCTGGCAGCAAGATAATGCCACATGAACTCGCTAATGACGACACAACATTACTGACGTCGAGACTATTCAGTTATGTTTCCCCATTACTGAAACTACTTGGTTATCATACTACAGAGGTGAAGCCAAAGGATCCTGATATCACACTACCGAAGCTGCATAGCTCTGACATCTCCCCAATGCAATCACAAAGCTTTGGTACCTTCCCAATAAAGCTACAAAGCTCTAGCACCACGTCAATGGAGCATGAAAGCTATGACATCCCCTCAGTGAAGCAAAAAAGCTATGACATCCCCTCAGTGAAGCAGAGAAGCTATGACATCCCCTCAGTGAAGCAGAGAAGCTATGACATCCCCTCAGTGAAGCAGAGAAGCTATGACATCCCCTCAGTGAAGCAGGAAAGCTATGACATCCCATCAGTGAAGCAGAAAAACTATGACATCATATCAGCTAAAAGTTTCGACATTTCCTCAATGAAACAGAAATACGATGACATTCCGTCAATGAAGCAACAAAGGTGTAACCTCTCAGTGAAACAGAAAAGCTATGACACTACCTCAGTAAAACAGCTAAGTTATGACATACCATCAGTGAAGGTACGAAGTCCAGACACCATGCTACTCAGTCTGCAAAGGTCGGACTCCTCATCAAAGTTGCCGTCAAGCTCTAGCACTCCGTCAAGTATACTACCAGGTTTTACCGCCATATCATTTATGAAATCAAGCTCTGTAGTAAAACAAATGAAGCTAGAGGATTCTAGCACAACACAGGTGAAGCTATCGAGTTCTGACTCCACATCTGATACGGTAGGCCTACAAAGTTATCGCAGCACAACTGAGGCAGTACTGAATTCTGGCACCACAGAAGTCAAGATACAGGATCTTAACAAAACACCAGAAAATTTGCAACATTTTGATATTGGAAATATAAGTATCGTAAATTCTGACACTTCTGCAGTAAAGCCAAAGATCTTCACACCGGCAGAGCTACAGGCTTCAACTAACGAACCAATGAAATTGCGAAGAATTGCTGCTACACTAGTGAAGCCACAAGATTCTGGCAACACAACAACGACCATGCCTTCAATGATATACAGTGAACCAGCAACAAGTAGGTGTACTTTATGGTGTTAGTAGAGGTACCACCAATGAACTTGACAATTTTCTTGACCCCTTAACTGCTCATAACTCAAAAGGGCCTTGAGCAAACTGTCTGTAAATGTCCACACCTATTTCTTGGTGGACTCTTCCCTAATGATATAAATGTCAGATCGATTGCTTTAAATCATTTTGAGTTATGAAAAGTTAAGGGGTCATGATTATTGTCAAGTTTGTTGGCACTACCTATAGTACTGTACTATATAAGCTTTTTTCTTTTAATTGCAACTTTATAATTGCGGCCTGTGATTCTATTGTCTTCATTCAAACTACAAAAAGTAAGTATTAAGAGATTATTCAATTTAGCTTACCTCTCTCAGTATTCTGATAGGCCTACCCTTTTATTATTATATTTTGGATATCCTTAAATGATCTCGTACAACTTACGAAGGACCCAGAAATATATTTCATAAAAATAGACAGGATGCCATTTTTTAGAAGGCTAACCAACTCGCCCCAAAAAGGTACATGATGCGGTGTGGCCTTCACGGACGCTAGCAGCATAATATTTGTACCTATACTAATGAAATGCGTGTGGATGGGCAGTGATATTGTACTGTATGTATATACTCAGGCACATACCCCACAGCTGGGGTTGGCCAAATCGGGACAGAGCCCGAACAAGGACAAAACAAAAAAATCACATCTAGGTTGCCCAGGAGAAGACCCAGAAACTTAGGTCCATTTTGGGGTCCCCAGCTACAGTAAGACATCCACGTCCCAGACCTCCCGGAGAGGTTCTCAGGCACATACCCCACAGCTGGGGGTGGCTGAATCGGGACAGAGCCCGAATTAGAAGGCTGACCAACTCGCCCCAAAAAGGTACATGATGCGGTGTGGCCTTCACGGACGCTAGCAGCATAATATTTGTACCTATACTAATGAAATGCGTGTGGATGGGCAGTGATATTGTACTGTATGTATATACTCAGGCACAACTTCCTAGCAGGCAGATGTGCACACGTATCTTTTGCCGGTCAGTCATCTAAAATCAGAAACTTTCCAAACGGAGTCCCACAAGGATCCGTCCTATCGCCCGCACTCTTCAATCTGTACATGCACGATATAACTACACCCAATACGCCCCAAATAAACTTAGCCTCCTATGCAGATGACATAACACTCACATGCACACACCATGACCCAAAAAGAGCAACAGATCTCCTTCAACCCTATCTCAACACACTACATGGCTGGTGCACTACAAACAGACTTAATCTAGCCCCAGCCAAATCCACCGCAACCCTGCTCACAAGTTGGACAGGAGAACACGAATACATCCCTCAACTCACCATAAACAACACATACACACACACCCAAAATCCTAGGAGTAACATATGATACTCATATGACATTCAAACAGCACACCACAAACATTAAAAAGAAACTGACACCCAGACTTAACGCCCTCAGGTCACTTGCTCACACAAAATTTGGACACAACAAAGAAACTACCACCACAGTATATAAACAATACATAAGATCAGTGATCGAATACGCAAGCCCAGCCTGGGCTTCTAACCTAGCTGAAACACATCATAAGACCTTACAGACTATTCAAAACAAAGCCCTGAAGATCATTACAGGCTGCACAGCTACTGCACCCACAGATCACCTACATCAAGAAACCAAAATCCTCAAAGTCAAAGACCATCTGGACATGAGAGGCACTCAATTCCTGGCAGCAGCCTCCACGAACCAAGACCACCCACTAAACTACATGGCAACACACCCACAGACACCAAGAAATATCAAAACAACACCCAGCACACGGTATCACACACAATTATTGTCCTCTCTCCCTCCCTGCCCACCCCGAACCAACTTCCAGAAGCACATCCATACTCATATCTCTCACCGATCCATCCACTCACTCACAGACAACACGCAGCTGCATGCACGACCTCCCGAAATCCATCCTTCCGAATCCTCCCTTCCTCGCGAGGACAGAGTCCACCTGGCCAGGCTGAGATGTGGACACCATCTAGCTCTCCTGAGCTATCAGAAGAGACTGGATGACTCCGTTGTCGACGCCTGCCCGGGATGTAACACAGCACCCCATACCATTAAACACATCATAGAAGACTGCATTTCACACAACCACTTACGCCCAACAACACAATCTACACTCAATGAGATCTCTGTGGGAAAGCCCGATCGTGGCCATGGCCTTTCTCAGGGACTCGGGGCTGTTCGGCCAGGCAGCTTAGGGAACAACAACAACAACAACAACTCAGGCACATACCCCACAGCTGGGGTTGGCCGAATCGGGACAGAGCCCGAACAAGGACAAAACAAAAAAATCACATCTCGGTTGCCCAGGAGAAGACTCAGAAACTTAGGTCCAGTTTAGGGTCCCCAGCTAAGACACCCACGTCCCAGACCTCCCGGAGAGGTTCGGTCTCAGCAGGCAGGCACGCAGCGAAGCTTAACCACCACAATGCCCTCCCACCTTGCTTCCAGGCATGGCCCTTCACAAGATAGACCGGCTCCCTGGGCCAGGCGCCTGACGGACTTGTTTGCAATTTGTTAAATTTTAATCAAGTTGCTAAACTTATTTACCCTAATTCTATTCCCATCACACAATGTAACGTAAATTATAAAGTTGAACATTTTCTTGATATAAATATAGAGATTGTTAATGAACAGTGCATACTTAAAGTATATCACAAAGTTGATGATTTTAATTTTAACGTAATAAACTTTCCTTTCCCTAGTAGTAATATCGATAGTAAAATAACTTATAATTGTTTTTATTCCCAATTAATAAGATTTTGTAAAATCTGCACTAAAGTAGATGACTTTTGGGCTAGAGCTAGGTTACTATACAGACTCTTAGTGGACAGAGGTTTTGAGGCAAGTAAATTGTTCCATAAATTTAATCTTTTTAGGGTCAATTATTGTGACTGTATTCTAAAATTTGACATCAATAATTTTAATCAAGCATTTTTAACTTGAAGTTCTTGTATAACCTCTGCTTACTTTTTGTCTGTATTTATTGTTTATCTTTTTCTATTATTATTATTATTATTAATATTAATATTGATGATTTTTTAAATTTATTGTTCTTGTTAAAAGTACTCTTTGTTTAAATCTGTTGTTACTTCATATTTTGTAATTATTTGTCTTTATATTATATGTATTCATTGTCGATAGTATCAATTGCTTACTTTTGCGATTTCCTTAGTTTATTTGTGCTATAAATGTAGGTTATTTGTAGGGTAGTTATTGATAGGGGTCACTTGAGGCATGCTATGCTTACAGGTACCTAACCGATAGCACTATCGTTAGTGAGTGCTGTACTGTATTTTATATATTATTTTGTAATAGTATAGATATCTTATCAATATTTGTATTTTGTACTATTTTAATGTCTTGTCATGTTGCAAATTTGATTTTAAATAATATTTTGACATTTAACATATAGTTTCTTTATTCATGCAGAGTTTAGTAAAATTTGCCAGAACGTCCCGGACTTCCCAAACTTGACTACTTCCTTTAACGTGACGATAGTGCGTTGTTATATGTGCGATTAGTTTGCTTGGGAAACAGATTAACTTGCTCATGTAGTAATGTACACCCTATGTGGTGGATTGTGTTCTTTTATTTAATAATTTTCATTTTAGTAAACGTTGTTTCCACATAGCGATTTTGATAATTTAATTTTACTTTATATTGTCCTTGTCCCAATTTTGGTTTGTTTAGTTTGCAAGTTTTACATTTTAATCTAGACCAATTGGCACCTGGCCCCTTCTCCCTACAACCACGTAATCACTCGTCTATTCACAAGCATTCTCCATTCATTCCTATTCATTACCACTTCTCTTGCCTGCTCTATATACTGTATATACAGTACTAATATCACTGTAGAGTGTAGAGATATAATTATATAAATACAGTACAGGTCTCCCTCGATTTACGATTGCGTTACGTTCCTGAAAACCCGATCTTAAATATAAAAATTGGATAGTGAACCCTAAATTTAATGGGGTAAATGGGGATATGTTGTCTGAGAAGCCAAAAACCAAACCCAAACACCTAAAAACCTATAATTATATCTTCTAAAAACCTATAATTATATCGTAAATTGGGGCATCGGATAGTGAGGGAGACCTGTAGGCCTATGTATAAAAATATTAACCACATATCAATAAATAAGAACTTAGCCCCTCCAGTACCAGGCAATGTGGCCAAAATGGCTTCAGAGTCAAGAGAGAACACCCTTCCACCTCAAAAGATGGAGGAATACTAACCCTGCTAGCTTTTGGGGGGCTTGGATATAAGCTGAGAAGTGTTGCCAACATCTCAGAGCTGTGCGTACAAGTCGTGGTAGCAGGCACCGCTCGATACGGGCAGTTACAAGGACCGGATATTATGGACGAATGTCATCCGTCGTTGGTACTGACGAGTGACTTTTTTATTGTCGGCCAACGTACGTCGCTGGGACATAGGTGTTAAGCAAAAGTAGGACTGAATCGGCCAGTCGACTATTAATCATGAAAAGCTTTTCTTCTTATGGAAAAAACATAATAATTCATTCTGGTTCAGGAGCAATTTATAGCGAGGCCTTCCCAAGGGTTAATTATGTGCCCCATTAATTACTCCTTCCATTCGTCTATACATTAGGCTACCATAGTGCAGTTGGAATATATGTACTGTACAGTACATGCTCAGATTAATATGCAGGATTCGAAACTGCATAATAAATCGTAGGCTTGTGCATATTTTTTTAACTGTCTTGATAGCGTAATGCACAAGTGCGCGGAATTTCGATGTGAGTATCCTAGGTTCAAGTCCTTGGAGTGCCACATGTAATTGTTGATTTCATTTATTGAGTTTAGAGGTGAAGTTGGTTGGTGGAAAAAACATAATAATTCATTCTGGTTCAGGAGCAATTATAGCGAGGCCTTCCCAAGGGTTAAGTGCCCCATTAATTACTCCTTCCATTCGTCTATACATTAGGCTACCATAGCGCAGTTGGAATATATGTACTGTACAGTACATGCTCAGATTAATATGCAGGATTCTTACAGTTTCTTACAGTAGATCCTCTGGAAAAAGGCAAACTATGCCTGTGTATCCAGCTCAGTACCAGTACTTGCACTGCTGCGGTCGTTCACGGTGTTGGCGGCGGCGGTAGCAGACGCAACATTTTTACTATTCTGTATTTTTGTTTTATAATCAAACTTCAAATCTTGTCTTCCCCATGCTTTATCAAGATTACTTTCAAACTCCCTTATTGATTCGGAATCGACTACATACTGGGGCAGTGCGTTCCACTCATTTACCACTCTATCACAAAATGAGTTCTTTGCCTTCTCAAGCCTATTTCTTTCTTTGTAAATTTTCTTAGAGTGTCCTCTCGTTCTTGCTCCCTCCCGCATCAAGAAGATACCTTCACACACATCCTCATCGTACTTTCCTGACACTATCTTAAAAGTCTCTTATCATATCCCCTCTCTTTCTCCTATATGCCAGTGTCGGAAGCCCCAGTATCCTCAACCTCTGCTCATAGCCCGCGTTCTT
Organism: Paralithodes platypus; assembly: GCA_032716605.1. Lineage (NCBI taxonomy): Eukaryota > Metazoa > Arthropoda > Malacostraca > Decapoda > Lithodidae > Paralithodes > Paralithodes platypus. The sequence continues at coordinate 52,439,554 of CM064548.1, forward strand.
CAACGTTGGTACCAGCTTGCTAGCTCTCCTCTGCACTTTCTCCACTGCTTCTATATCCTTTACCATATATGGAGCCCACACCTGGTTTGCATATTCCAGGTGCGGCCTAACCAGCGCTGTATATAGATTCCTGATGATTTCTTCGTCAAGTGACACAAATGTCCTCCTTATCAGCCCTACAATTCTATTGGCTTTGTTTATCTTTTCCGCTAAATGTTCTGAGAAATTTAACTTATTGTCTATCACTACTCCTATATCCTTTTCTGCACTCACTTCCTCCATCGCTTCATACATACTGTATCCTACCTTGTCTATCTTGCTGGTCCCAATCCGCATGTACTTGCATTTTTTTGGATGAAAAGGCATTAACCAATGCTCAGACCATCCCTTCATGCCCTCCACATCTCCTTGAAGCAAACCCATATCTTCCTTACTCCTCACTCTTCTATACAGTTTAGTGTCATCCGCATACAGGTATACCTCACTTCCATTAGTTATAACTTCAGGCAAGTCGTTGATAAATATAACGAACAGCAGTGGTCCCAACACAGATCCCTGAGGTACCCCACTTGTAATTTCACTCCACCCCGAGCCTATTCCATTCACCAGTACCCTCTGTCTCCGATCTTTCAGGAAGGCTTCTATCCATTTCACACATTTCTCCCCTATATTATAGCTTCTAACTTTCTCTATTAACCTTTTATGTGGGACCTTATCGAAGGCCTTCATAACTCGAAACTGCATAATAAATCGTAGGCTTGTGCATATTTTTTTAACTGTCTTGATAGCGTAATGCACAAGTGCGCGGAATTTCGATGTGAGTATCCAAGGTTGGAGTCCTTGGAGTGCCACATGTATTTGTTGATTTCATTAATTGAGCTTAGAGGTGAATTTGGTAGGTGAAAAAAAAACATAATAATTATATAGTATATTTACTTAGCTTAGTTAGATATACTGGTACAGTATATGCACGGTACTGTATATGCACACATATCACTTATAACCATGTATGTAAGTGTATACACTGGCACTTACAGTACTTCATATATATATACCGGTATATATATATAATATACTGTATATATATATATATATATACCGGTATATATATATATATATACTGTATATATATATATATATATATATATATATATATATATATATATATATATATATATATATATATATATATATATATATATATATATATATATATATATATATATACAGTATATTATTATTATTTTTTTTTTATATTTTTTTTTTTTTTTTTTTTTTAAGGGGTTGCCGATTCGAGACAGAGCACGAACAGGGACATCACAACATAATCATAAAATCAAAACATTACAAAACAGGCCCATTTGGTGTCCCCAGCAAAAGATTCCCAGGTCCCAGATTTCTGCAGGTAGACCCGTAGCGGAGCCACCACAAGCCCGCCCACCATACTTCCAGGCGTACCCTTCATTAAAACTGACTTCCCGGGCCAGGCACCTGACGGACTATTATCTAGTCCAACTGGCGCATGACCCTCTCTCCCTAATAACCGCGTGTACACTCATCTATTCACTAGTATTCTGCATTCATTCCTATTTATTACCACTTCTCTTGCCTGATCTATAGTCATTCCTCTATCTTCCAATACTTATCCAACACAGTCTCTTCATCTCAATGGAGGTCTTCCTATCCCTCTACCTCCCCTTGTATCTGACTCACATATTCTCTTTGTAAGCGTTTCATCTTCCATTCGTTCAACATGACCATACCAGCTCAACACTCTTCTGTCCACTCTGGCCGACAAATGTTCCTGCTGCCCCACTCTCCTACATTCCTCGATCTGCCTCTACGAGTCACTCCACACGTACTCCTCAAGCAGCTCTTCTCTCACATCCAGCTTTTTGTTCTTCTTTAATTGCCTTTAGAGCCCATGTCTCAGCCCCATACATCACTGTTGGTACAACAATCCCTAGATACATTGCACTTTTAACTTTCATTCAGAGATTTTTCACCTTCCACATACTGTACTTCCCACTGATACGAAAACTTTCCTTCCTTCACATACTGTACTCTGTTTTTCCTCCATTTCCGTACCTCCATTCTTGCTTATCGTTCCTAGATATATAAAACACTACTGTACTTACTTATATCCTTTTCTCATATCTCTTGCATATAATACTGTAAAACTTGCAAAATATACAAACCAAAAATGGGACGAGACAACATAAAGGTAAAAGAACTTATCAAAATCGCTATGTGGAAACGCTTTAGCAAAATAAAATAATACATTATACATATTTTTTGTGTACTAAATTACAGCATTTACGTAACTACTGTACCTTACTATATTTTTAGAATTGTTACTTTCTTTCAAACTTGTTACATATCACCTAAATTTATTCCCTGACTGATTTAGATGTACTGTACTGTACAGTATTATAAATATGACTGTAATTCCTATCTTTATATAGTCCTTTCATTCTTTCAGGTTCTCTAGACGAATCTTCATCCCCGTCTTGCTCGCAAGTACCATTCAACGCACCAGAACCGAAGAGAGCTCGTGTGGATCTTGGCCGAGGTAACACTGAAGACGCATGTATAGAAACACCACTAACGCACACCGAGTTAACGAAAGTCTGCACATTTAGGAAGATTATGAATGATGAAACTCTATCTGAAACTCCTGTAACAGAAGAACAAAAAGCACCACTGACACGCTTTGGGTTAACGGATCGTCTTGCATTTAGGAAGAGTTGGAATGAAGAAGCACAATCAGAAGCATGTACAACAAAAGAAGAAGCCCCACCAACTCGAAAGTTGCCAGAGAGTCGTTCATTTAGGAAGAGTATGAGTGAAGAAGCACAGTTGAAAGTCCCTATAACAAGAGAAGAAGCATCACTAACTTGCTGTAAGTTACCGGAGGGTAGCTCATTGAGGAAAAGTAGTTCAGATGAAGTTGAAACTTGCTCTTCTAGAATCTTTGACAAGAGGAAACCTGATGTTGATAGAAATTTAGATGAAAAAGCCCCAACCACTTCTCAGAAGAATTTCAGTAAAAGTTCTGCAGTAAGGAAATGGCCTAAGCTTAAACCAATAGAAAAACAGAACAATGACTCTTTATCTAAGAAGAATATTGAACACAACATAAGATTCCAATCAAAAAAGAAGCCAGCCAGCAAGCCAAGAAATTATAATTTATTTGAGGAATCTAGGAATAAAATTGATCATACCAAGAGAAGTTTCCAACCCAAAGTTCTAGAGAGTGGAAGTCAAACAAGGTCACCAGTTGTATATGCCAGACTAAGAGAAGTATCTCAGAATCCAGAAGATATTGTTGAAATTGTTGAAAAGTGCCTGTTTGCAGAAAAGGGCATCGGTGAAATAAAACCCCTCCCTGATCACAACGGAAAGAAGACCATTGTAGCTATTCACTTCAGTAATCAGGAAGTCGTTCAGATTGTCAAAATGGAGCTCGGAAAAGGCGATCTGCAGTCACAAACACGAATCTGGTGTTTTGATACTTTTGACAGAGCTGTATCTTGGGGAATCAGATCTGGAGTAGAGAAAGAAATGTCCTCGAAAAGTTATCTTGGGGAGGTGATGTGGAATGCTGATGAGGCACTGAGAAAGCACCAGGTAAAAATATTAGAGGTTGAGCAGCAAATGACAGCCAAAAAGCATAAAAAGAAAAACAAGCATATGTTCATGACTGCTTATATGGAAAACCAGAACTTAATCCTTGCCCTGGAGGAAAAGGAAAAAGAATTAAAATTGCAGAGGATTGAATTTGTCAAGTACACAGGAAACCAAACAGAAGACCTCAAGAAAGCTAAAGAATCCCCCAGTTTTGAGACTTCAGCCAAGAAAATCAAAGCCGACGTCAGTCTTGAATGCCACAGACTTTGCAATGCCCTTCCCATATATGCACGACGCTCGGACATCCTGGCAACGGTTCAGAATAACCAAGTGTGTGTCATCATAGGAGAAACCGGTTCGGGGAAGAGCACTCAGATGGCTCAGTATTTCTACCAAGCAGGCCTGGCTGAAGCTGGTATGATCGCGTGCACTCAGCCGAGGAAGATCGCAGCAACAAGTTTGGCTACACATGTGGCTAGAGAGATGACAACGTCAGTAGGTCAGGTAGTGGGGTATAAAGTAGGAATGCAGATGCGGAAATCAGACTCCACTAAAATACTGTACATGACGGATCACATCCTCCTCAATGAATGCCTACAAGACAGAAATCTCTCAGCCTATTCCTTCATTATCATAGATGAAGCTCATGAGAGAAGCATCCACACCGACCTTCTGCTTGGGATGATAAAGAAGTGTCTTACAAACCGGCCAGAACTTAAAGTTGTCATCACTTCTGCCACTATTAATCCAGATATTTTTGTGGAGTATTTTGGGCAGTGTCCTGTACTGAAGGTATCTGGCCGTATGTTCCCTGTTGAGGTAATCTGGGAAAGGCAAGTTGATGATCTTGACTCATTTGGAAACTATCAAGAGAAAGCAGTCCAAAAAGCTATTGAAGTTCATCTCTATGAAGAAGCTGGGGACATTCTTGTGTTTTTGACCAAACCTGCTGAAACTGAGAAATGTTCAGAGAGATTCAAGTCGCTAATGAAAGGGAACAAATCAAATTTTGTTGTTCTGCAATTGCATGGTCGACTTCAGAGTGATGAGCAACAAAAGATCTTCAATCCACCTCCAAGAGGAATCAGGAAAATTGTATTTGCTACTAACAGTGCTGAAACCTCTGTCACAATCCCAGGCATCAAGTATGTCATTGATACAGGTCTGGTAAATGAGAAAGCATTCGATCCAGTGCGAAAGATGAGCACCTTGGCTGTAGCACCAGTAACGCAGAGCTCAGCACAACAGAGAAAGGGTCGAGCAGGACGACTGGCCTCTGGGAAGTGTTATCGACTTTATTCTCAACAAGTGTTTCAAAATATGTCGACCAATTCTCTACCTGAAATTTTGAAAGTTCATATTGGTCATGCTATACTGAAACTGATGGAACTAGATGTTAACCCAATGGAGTTTGATTTTATAGAAGCTCCTTCTGATGTAGCTCTGCAGGAAGCATTCACCTCCTTGATACACATTGGAGCCGTTGCAGACAACAGTATCACCAAATTGGGAAAATGGATCGCTAAAATGCCGTTTGATCCCCAGTATGGCCGCTTTGTGTATGAGGCAGTGCAAGGGTGTGTGGCTGTGGAAGCTATTGTGGTAGCAGTTGCTAGTGGCAGTGGTTCAGTGTTCTATAGAGGAGGCACCAATGAACAAAGGGATTTGGCTGATAAACACAAGCTTCAGTTTTGTCATGAAAAAGGTGACCAAATGACAGCACTGAATGTCTTCCGAGAATGGCATAAAGTGGAAATGATGGAAAAGGGAAAGTGGTGTGTTCAAAATTCTGTTAATGGTAAGTCAATGAAAAGAATTCAAGAAACTACGAAGGAAGTTTTGGACATATTGAAGAAGGAACTCAATACTGAAATAGACTTTACATTTGCTGAAAAGGAGATTGTGGATGATCAGCTACCGGAGCTCTTACTCAAGGCTTTAAGTAGAAATCTAAGCCATTGTCTAGGATGTAGAAATGCAAGCTACACGATTGTCTCGGAGCACCGCCAAGTTGAACTGCATCCTTCCTCGTCCCTGGTAATCCTTGGAAGCCAACCTGAATGGATTGTCTTTGACCAGATAATGAAAATGACTAAGGAATTTGCCATGGAGGTGACAACAATTCCAGAAAGCCTACTGGAAAAGGGAGTAGAAGAGGGGTGGCTTGATGTTCGGATTGAAGAAGCAAAGGAAGGGCAACTCAGCACAGTGATTAAAGAATATGTTGGCCCTCAGTTGTTTCGCAAATTTGTTGGTCCTCTTTATGCTAACTTCAAAGCCTTTGAAGCCAGATTAGCAACTCAGTACCCGGAATCAGTTGTGAAGGTCGAGACAAATGAGGACTTGGGAGAAATAAAGATGCTATCAAGTGAAGACAAGAAGGAGCAACTAGTCGACTGTTTGTCTGGAACCCTGAAACGATATAAAACTGAGATAGAGAACGAGATAAGTGAAGAGAAAATTGGCTCCTCAGCAGATTGTCCAAGAGCTGTTATTAGCAATGGAGGCACAACTTTAGACATGCCATTGCCAGGAGAATATAATGATGTTGTAGTAAGCTACCCAGCCGTGCAAAGTGTGTTCAGGAATATGCATCCTCAATATCCAGCCTTGCGAAGAATTTGTATGGCAACACATGACGTGGTTCGAGATTTTGAAAAGTATGGTAAAATAAAGCAGTGTGTTCCGTTTAATCTAACCAACTCCTCAATATGGGGGAAAGTGGTGTATGAGAATGCCAAAGCTGCCAGTGCTGCGGTGAAGGAAACCGCAAGAATACGAGGGCCCAAAGCTCATGCCAGTAATAATGTAAACTACAACCAGACAAAATTTACTGCCAAGATCACATATTTTACTGTGGTGACGGAGGAGAATCAGCATCAACAAAAGCTGCAGGAGAAGCTTCAAGAATTTTCTCACCCTGACAACTTCAACATTGTAAAGGAGAATGCATGTCATAGCTTCCACGTTACAAAGAAGAAAGTAAGAACCTGGACATGGCATTGTTCTTTTAGTAATCCAGTGGAAGGGGAAGCAGCATGCAGAGCCATTGATAATATTTTCTCCATTGATGAACAAATTGTTTCAATGAAGCCTGATATCTGTAGTTCTTTATTGATCAACAGAGAGATATATCAACAATATCAGGAGGAACTTAAAGTACAAATACAAGAAATGGAAAATGACAATGTAACAATAAAGTGGCTTAAGTTGAAAAACAATGGTGTCACACTTCAGCTCCACACTAGAAGTATTGATGAACTGAAACATATCCAAACGGCCATCCAAAATTTGGTGAAAGGTGAAGTGATGAAGTGTGAGGAAAACCCAGCACTACTTGCCCTATTCTCTCGCGAAGGCTGTAGAGCATTGCACAACATCAAGAGGAATGCCAAAACGTTGATTATGAAGGATGATCGGGTAATGAGTGTGGCCATACATGGGAAAAAGGGTCAACGCTTGGCTGCTAAAGGCTTAGTTGTAAAGTGCGCCGAGCAGCTTGTTAAAGAAAGAGACTTGCATGAGGTCGAGCTACGAGGAGTAGGGAAACCAGTTGGGCTGATGAAAGCTTTGGTGGCGAAATATCACCTTGACCTTGGTGTACTAGTGACTAAAACTGACCTTGAAACTGTGAGACTCCACCCCAGACTCCAAAAGCTGACTCTGTCAGGCTCGCAGGAATCGGTAACTAAAGCAAAGGCCCTGATTGGTGAAATTGTGACCTCATTGACTGCAGATGGGGCTGTGTTGCAGCATGGTGACACCCCAGTTTGTGTCATTTGTTCCTGTGTTGTAGAAGTTAAAGCTCTGTACCGCCTTGAGTGTTGCGGCCATCCCTACTGTCAAGAATGTGTTGAACGGCTTCTCGAAAAAACTCTCGCCACAAGAAAGTTTCCTATTGTTTGTTTTCACCCAGACTGCCCAACCAAATTTGCGTGGAAGGACTTCATCAACCTCTCGCGATTGGGACACTTAAAGATAGCTGATTTGGTTAGCTCGTCGGTGAGTGCGTATGTCATCCAGCACAAAGATATCCTGAGGTTCTGCTTAACCCCAAACTGCCCAGCAGTGTACAGAGTATCGCAGACAGGGCCGCACCTGTCTACTTGCCCCGAGTGCTGCGCTAGAATTTGCAGCAGCTGTCATGTGCACTACCATGATGGGATCCCCTGTGCCCCTTAGAAATTGTAGAATAGAACATTGTATTAAGTCAATATTAACACTAGCTGATCATAGTGTGGTCTTCTTGGCTCCATCTTGTTTCATCCCATCAATTACCGGTATTTAAGGTATTTAAGATGTTTCGCCCCTCTAGTTTGGCGATTGGAAGAAGTTTTGCCTTCATTCAGGGAAAGACGACTATAAAACAAAATAATATGATAATAGCTCGGTAATTATAAGGGAATGGCTATAAAACAAAATAAGAAAATGGATATAGCCCAGCATTTTTTTGTTTTATGTACTGTATATGTAAAATTCTAATTATAAGTGAACATTTTGGATTGACGTGAAGATGGTGTTTAATTTTCAAGTGCACAGGAAAAAAAAAATCAAAGATTCATCAAGTAGGGTAATAATGTAAACAATCAAGGGTATGAAAAAGGTATATAGTCTTTAGATGAATTGATACTGGTAGCTACAGTACAGTATTTAGATTTTTATCCTTATATACGAGGGAGAGATATGGATGGTTAGATGGATAGATAGATCAGTAGATAGATACATACATAGATTGGATGAGTAGTTTACTACCACTATACCGCTAACAATAGCATCATGGACACTTGAATCACCCTTTTCATACCCATAACCTTTGACTGTATAATAATAATAATAGTTAGTTATGTAGAGCAGATTAACCAGACCACTGAGCACCATACGGAACTCTCATAATAATAATAATATTTTTTCAGTTAGCATTTTACAATGTTGGTACCACATAATATGTTACAAATATGACATGTACCAGCCTTGCATAATTTCAACTAAGGATAGCCCAATAAGGCTGTTAGGCCTTATTGGGCTATCCTTATAAGTCTATTGATAGTGATATACCCTTGCTTCTTGTGTATGCCTTATAATTTGTTTATTAATTGGGTTTATCACCACCAATATCCCTTTTAATGGGCACTTTTATTATCCAGTAATGTTTATGTCATGCATCATAGTAAATCTATTTTAGTTTCAGATTCAATTACATTATTACTGAGTTCACATTATTTTTAATTTACAATATTATTGAAAGTGTAATACTGTACATATATAATGTACTAGTATACAGTTAAATAATTGTTTATATGAACAATGTATATATATACAGTATAAATACAGTGGTCTGGTTAATCTGCTCTACATAACTAACTAACAGTATAAATACAGTGGTCTGGTTAATCTGCTCTACATAACTAACTAACAGTATAAATACAGTGGTCTGGTTAATCTGCTCTACATAACTAACTAACAGTATAAATACAGTGGTCTGGTTAATCTGCTCTACATAACTAACTAACAGTATAAATACAGTGGTCTGGTTAATCTGCTCTACATAACTAACTAACAGTATAAATACAGTGGTCTGGTTAATCTGCTCTACATAACTAACTAACAGTATAAATACAGTGGTCTGGTTAATCTGCTCTACATAACTAACTAACAGTATAAATACAGTGGTCTGGTTAATCTGCTCTACATAACTAACTAACAGTATAAATACAGTGGTCTGGTTAATCTGCTCTACATAACTAACTAACAGTATAAATACAGTGGTCTGGTTAATCTGCTCTACATAACTAACAGTATAAATACAGTGGTCTGGTTAATCTGCTCTACATAACTAACTAACAGTATAAATACAGTGGTCTGGTTAATCTGCTCTACATAACTAACTAACAGTATAAATACAGTGGTCTGGTTAATCTGCTCTACATAACTAACTAACAGTATAAATACAGTGGTCTGGTTAATCTGCTCTACATAACTAACTAACAGTATAAATAGAATTAATTTTGGTGATTATATAGTCTTAAATTAGAATATTGCTTTGTAAATAATAATAACTTTATACAGTATATTGTTACTAATAATATGACTGGCATGGATTTACTTTAGTTAACATTTTTAAAGATAGAAATTAACACTATCTAGTGCAACGTCTTTGGGGGCTATGATATTTTGTTTATGTAGGCTTTTCATTGCTTTTGCCATTTTCGAGCAATATTTTTTTAGTTTGCCCCCTAGACCAAGAAACACGCCTCCCCAGACCTTCAAACTAAAACAGCCCACGTAGACCCCCTTCAAGTAGAATATGTAAAAAATTTCAGTAGAAAAATGTCATGCCTGAAGGTACGTTTCTCATAATTTGCAGGTCCACCCCCCACCCCCAATGTAAGTGGGGTGAAGCATCTTGTAATCACCAAACTTATGAGGTGAAATGTATTAAAATCTTATCGAGTGAAACAGAAAGGATCCATAAGCCCGCCAGATAGGGCTAAGAAAGGAGTACCGGTACTCTAATCAGTTTATTTCCAGTTAATGGTAAATTGGCATGTCCTCATCTTGATTAGGCTACTCGGCTATAGCGAAGATTTTGTAACAAAATATACTGCTAAGAATGAACACTTGATATTTATATGGTGCAGATACATAGTACGGTAGTTGTTATTATAATATAAAACTTTCAAAAATATGCAAACCAAAATAGGAACAATACAGTATACATTAAAGACAAAAGAACTTATCAAAATCACTATGTGGCAATAACGATTTAGCAAAATACAATTTTGAAACAAAAGAATACCAAACCACCACATATAATTTCATATTTGTCCAGTAAGCATTGAGAAATCAGCTGCTAAGGGATTCAATTTGACGTCAGCAGGAATTAAACAAACTACAACATGATTCGGGTAACGGGTATATATTTTGGTGCGAGTATCCTAGGTTCGAGTCCTTGGAGTACCACATGTATTCATTACTTTCATTAGTCAAGTTTATTTGTAAATGAATTGGTGGGTTTGTGAAAACAAAATAATTAATATGAATATGTAGCCTATCATTAGGTAGATTTGATTTCAGATACAATGCTATGTCACCATCTTTAACAACCAGATATGTTAACCCCTTCAGCACAATGAGGTCACTTTCCTCATATTCTGGTTACCATTAAACTATTTTCTTAAACTTATACCCCTGGGATTCAAAGGAGTACGCTAAATACTATCTCCATAATATCTCTGAATAACATGGTTCTTAAATTGCATTAAATTTGTTTAATTTTAGCCATAATAGAAAGTAATAGGAGTCATCGTGCTTAAGGGGTTCATAAGTTATACCGGTAGCAGTTTTTCATTGGTCTACTATTTTTACGCACCGGTATGTATGTATAGTACTCGGTATGTATGTATAGTACTCGGTATGTATGTATAGTACTCGGTATGTATGTATAGTACTCGGTATGTATGTATAGTACTCGGGCACATACCCCACAGCTGGGGGTGGCCGACTCGAAACAGAGCCCGAATAGGGACAACACAACAATGACTTCAGTGAAGATTTTACTTGTTCACTTATTTTTATATTTGGTTATTATAGTTTCCTCCCCAGACCTCCATCAAGCTTAAAAACAAGATCCCCACACCCTTTTTTAGATGTCTACATTTTTCGGAACAAAAGTTTATTGCCAAAGTCCAGTTCTTCCTAAATTGCACGTAAGGTCTTAAAATCACCAAACTGATGGGGTGAATGTCCTAAAATCTCAAACCTAATGGGGCTAAGCACGAGGGATAATGGGCCCCCCATATAGAGAAATCAGCCGCTATAAGGGCTTCATTTTACCGCCAACTTAAATAAACTACTATACTGTAGTGTCTGGTATAATATTTAACCTCTTCAGCACGATTACCTTTTATTCTGGCTACCATTAGATAATTTTACATAGTTTAAGAAGACCTATGATATCCAGAGGTTTTATAGAGATCGTATTCACCCCTTTGAGTCGTAGAGGTAGATTAGCTTAAGAAAATCGTCTAAAGGTAACCAGATTATGAAAATTGCGTCATCGAGCTGAAGGTGTTAAACTTTTGATTACGGCTGGTCTTTGATGGACGTAATAATGCAGTGTTGTTAGTTATTAGTCTCAATGCATGAAATCAAGGCTTGACTAATGAATATACATAATACATACACCATTTGAGGAGTAGCACTTAATTGACCCCTTCAGGATTAATATGACAGATTTTAGCAGTATTCAGGTTATCATTACATCATTTTATTCAGGTTTTCAAGGAATCTTGAGTACAGGTTAATTGAGATTTTGTTTTACCCTTTTGAGACATATATCCTTCCTAAATATAGGAAAGAAATGCCTTATTATGTATATGCTGTAAGGGTTAACAACATTAAATTTTCACTTGAAGCTTCATAAGGTCGAATTGATGAAATGTAGAAACGTTTATAAAGTGCTTCTCATTGGTGTTTGTATATATTTAAGGCTCAATCATACTGATGGAAATACAGGAGGACGTCTTAAACCTCTTGGTTATGCGACATATTGAAAAAAATTATCTAATGATAACCAGAATAAAAAAGGATTATAGTTTAAGTTGTATGCTATAACATGTTACAGAGATCATAACAAGGGATCCATTTAATTTGCTTTGTTATTTATAATAACCTTTACTTATGAATGATATATACTTTTTTGTATTGTATTTTCTTACCAATTGCACACCACTTTATGTTGATTATAGTTGTGGAATACTAATGTTAATATATATATTATTTACTGGATACTAATTTGTTACTAATTCCTACAATCAATATTTTTGTTTCAAAATGCAAATGGATCACTAACAATCTAATGCCTTGTGGCACATTGGTAATGCGCTCCGAGCACAACCGAGAGGACCCAGGTTCGATTCCCGGGCAGGAAAAGACAGGTAAGTTTCCTTACACCTACTGGCTTCTTCTTCTTATTGTTTAATGTGCAGTTTGCTTGGAGGTTTGTGGTGTCTTCAGATTACTGCACAGGTGTTATAAGAGGGGTGAAAAGAAAAATTGTTAGTATAATAGGGGTTTGGAGAGATAGTAAAGGTGGATTTTATACTACTGTATATGGGGGGTAAGTTTGTTGTCTTTTGATGTCAGGGTGGTTGTTGTTGTTGTTGTTGTTCCCCAAGCTGCCTGGCCGAACAGCCCCAAGGCCCCGAGCAAGGCCAAGGCCATAACAGAGCGCCCCCACAGAACCCTACCAGCCGATCACAATAAAGCCTGGAGTGACCGAAGCCACTCCATGGCGGGGAGCGGAAACGCCCGGGAAACCAAAGCCCCACCCAGGGCCCTGTGCCCCTCAGCAATTATGAAGAGAAAGTTGAGGGGCAAAGGAAAAATGTGACGCTTTGGCTTCCAATCTTGGTAGATTGGGAGGTCAATCCACGGAAGAGATGCCGTCACTTGAGATCTAGAAAATATATAAGTAAAAGGAACAGTCAGAGTAAGCTATGGGTATGGCAGAGATTGCTCAGTTCTCACTCTGATAGACCAGACCATCACCACTGTCAGGGTGATTTAAGTCAAGGTGAGGGTGAAATCAGAGATGATGATGATCAGTGGTGGTACAGTACAGTACTGCTGTATGTGTACTGTGTGATTTTAAGTCAAGGTGAGGGTGAGGTCAGAGATGATGATGATGATCAGTGGTGGTACAGTACTGCTCTATGCGTACTGTATTCTGTTGGTGTACTGTATGTGGGATGTTTGTTCAGTTGGGTGGTAATTTTATATGCTTGTGATTTTGTTTGTTGTTCTGATGTAGGTTCCTAGGGCTGATGCGATGATATGTTTGCTGTGCTGTGGTAGGTCTCCACCTAGGATATGCTTGATGTTGAATGTTCCTCCTTGTTGGGTTACTACACTTCTGAGGTGGGTGCGGGCACTGTAGTGTCTGTGGCAATGGAAAAACTAAAAGAAAAAGAGAAAAAATAAATTAAATAACATCCAAACACAGTATTTAACTAAGCTGTTTAAAGTCTCCAGAATGACTCCAAAATGTGCCCTATTCCATGAAATTAAGGGAATAAAAACTGAACATAAAATAAACCAAAGAAAGATTGAATATTACATTAATTTGAATAACCGAGACAATGAAGCAATTGAGGTTAAAATTAAAACAAACAGTGAAGACAATGAAAGAAAATCCAAAAAATAAATTTGTAATCTTAAAGAAAAATACAATATAACTGAAAATCTTGAAAGAATGAGTGAAATCGAAGCTAAGCAATTGATTAAAGATAAAGTGCAAATCAAAAATAGGGAAGAGATAATAGAAGGTATGAGAAGTGGAAGTAAAACTAGAGAAGCTGTTGAACAAGACATACCAAGTAATTATATTGAGGACTTAAGCTTTGAAAATGACAGAACAATGACAAGGACAAGAATGATAGAAGTAAAAGAAAACTTCAAAAACAAATGTGAACCTAAGCTATTGTGCGATATTTGTCAAAATGAAAATGAAAATCAAATGCACCTGTTCAACCGTGAATCATACGAAGACCTATACAAAGATCTGAGAGGCAGGGACAACTTGAGGGAAATATTTGAACAAAATTAATTAAAAAGGGTAGCAGAGACTATAAGAACAGTTCTAAAAAGGAGGGAGACTATCGTTAATTTGAGAAAAGAAATATATAAGTTGTTGTTGTTGTTGTTGTTGTTGTTCCCTAAGCTGCCTGGCCGAACAGCCCCGAGTCCCTGAGAAAGGCCATGGCCACGATCGGGCTTTCCCACAGAGCTCTCATTGAGTGTAGATTGTGTTGTTGTTGTTGTTGTTGTTCCCTAAGCTGCCTGGCCGAACAGCCCCGAGTCCCTGAGGAAGGCCATGGCCACGATCGGGCTTTCCCACAGAGCTCTCATTGAGTGTAGGTTGTGTTGTTGGCGTAAGTGGTTGTGTGAAATGCAGTCTTCTATGATGTGTTTAATGGTATGGGGTGCTGTGTTACATCCCGGGCAGGCGTCGACAACGGAGTCATCCAGTCTCTTCTGATAGCTCAGGAGAGCTGGATGGTGTCCGCATCTCAGCCTGGCCAGGTGGACTCTGTCCTCGCGAGGAAGGGAGGATTCGGAAGGATGGATTTCGGGAGGTCGTGCATGCAGCTGCGTGTTGTCTGTGAGTGAGTGGATGGATCGGTGAGAGATATGAGTATGGATGTGCTTCTGGAAGTTGGTTCGGGGTGGGCAGGGAGGGAGAGAGGACAATAATTGTGTGTGGATACCGTGTGCTGGGTGTTGTTTTGATATTTCTTGGTGTCTGTGGGTGTGTTGCCATGTAGTTTAGTGGGTGGTCTTGGTTCGTGGAGGCTGCTGCCAGGAATTGAGCGCCTCTCATGTCCAGATGGTCCCTGACTTTGAGGATCCTGGCCTCCTGATGTGGGTGAAGTAGCTGTGCAGCCTGTAATGATCTTCAGGGCTTTGTTTTGAATAGTCTGTAAGGTCTTATGATGTGTTTCAGCTAGGTTAGAAGCCCAGGCTGGGCTTGCGTATTCCATCACTGATCTTATGTATTGTTTATATACTGTGGTGGTAGTTTCTTTGTTGTGTCCAAATTTTGTGTGAGCAAGTGACCTGAGGGCGTTAAGTCTGGGTGTCAGTTTCTTTTTAATGTTTGTGGTGTGCTGTTTGAATGTCATATGAGTATCATATGTTACTCCTAGGATTTTGGGTGTGTGTGTATGTGTTAGGGGTGTGTTGTTTATGGTGAGTTGAGGGATGTATTCGTGTTCTCCTGTCCAACTTGTGAGCAGGGTTGCGGTGGATTTGGCTGGGGCTAGATTAAGTCTGTTTGTAGTGCACCAACCATGTAGTGTGTTGAGATAGGGTTGAAGGAGATCTGTTGCTCTTTTTGGGTCATGGTGTGTGCATGTGAGTGTTATGTCATCTGCATAGGAGGCTAAGTTTATTTGGGGCGTATTGGGTGTAGTTATATCGTGCATGTACAGATTGAAGAGTGCGGGCGATAGGACGGATCCTTGTGGGACTCCGTTTGGAAAGTTTCTGATTTTAGATGACTGACCGGCAAAAGATACGTGTGCACATCTGCCTGCTAGGAAGTTGGCCAGCCACCTTTTTGTGTTGTTGTGCATGTTCGTGTTGTAGATTTTGTTTGTTAGGTTGTGGCGGGGGATGGCATCGAAGGCTTTACTAATGTCGAGTGTGGCTAATAGTGATCTGTGTGGTGGTCTAGCTGAGTTGATGCCGTCGAAAGCTCTTTGTGTAAGGTCTGTGAGAAGAGTGTTTGTGGAGTGCAGTG
The DNA here is from genome assembly GCA_032716605.1 of Paralithodes platypus. Lineage (NCBI taxonomy): Eukaryota > Metazoa > Arthropoda > Malacostraca > Decapoda > Lithodidae > Paralithodes > Paralithodes platypus. Next base: position 52,455,485 of record CM064548.1, read on the forward strand.
GCCTAAAGCCATGTTGTGTTGGAGCTAGGGGTAGGTCAGGTGTAATTAGTTGTAATACTAGGCGTTCCATGACTTTGGAGGGGGAGCAAAGAAGTGTGATGGGGCGGTGCGAGGAGGGTAGCGTGGGGTCTTTGTTGGGTTTGGGGAATGTGATGATGATACCATGCTTCCAAATGTCTGGTATTGTGTTGTGTGAATAGCTGTAGTTTGATATGTTAGTGAGTGCTTGTATGCCTTGTGGTCCCAGGTGTCTGAGGTGTATGTTGCTTATGTTGTCTAGGCCACAGGTGGGTGAGTGCTTGAGATTGTTGATGATATGCTTTGTCTGGTGATTGGTGAAGGGTGTATAGTCAGGGTCTGTGGGGAATTGTCTCTTACGTCGGATGACACGTCGGTCGTCTTTGTGAGGTTTTAGGTGGCTGACATGTGAAAAGTGATTGATGAGAGTGTTTGCTTGTTGTTTACATGAAGGAGTAGAGTCTGTTGTTGTGATTGCAGCATGTGATTGTGTTGTGTTGCTGTTGGAAAGTGTGATGCTGTTTAGTGTTTTGTAGAGTTTTTTGGGGTTTGTTTTGTGATCAAGTGTTTGTAGGAAGTTATTCCAATTTAGTTTTTGTTGTTCTTGTATTTTGTTGTTAGTTTGGGTGTTGAGTGCTTGAATTTGTTGTGTGATGTCTTGTGTGGGGAGTGTTTCTGTATGTCGCGTTGTCTGATGAGGTTTTGAATTTCTGGTGTGAAGTTGGGGTTGTGTCTTTTCCTGTTACCTCTTGGAATGTGTTTCTTGTCAGCGTTTTGGATAGTTTTATTGAGTATGTGTACAGCATTGTTGATGTTAGTGATGGGTGTACTGTTTAGAGTTGTGAAGTGTTGTTCTGTCTCATTTGTGAATGCTTCCCAGTTAGCTCTTTTATAATTGGTGTATGTGTGTTTGTGGCTAGCTGGGGTGAGTCTGGTTTTGGTGGTGATAATGATCGGGAGGTGGTCAGAGCCTAAGGTTCTGACCACCCTCCAGGATGTTGTGGGGGCGAGTTCTGGGGAGCAAAAGGTGATGTCTGGAGATGATGGGTTATAGAGGGCTTGGTGAGGAATATGGGTATGTTGATGGATGTCGTTAAGGATGATGAGGTTATCGGTTTGGTTTTGTAGTACCAGCCCTCTGTCTGTGTCGGGGTTGTCGACAAACCAGGCTGACGTCTTGGCGTTGAAGTCACCACCCAGGATGATGTGTGGGGTGTTTGTGATGTGTTGTAAGTGTGGTCTGTATTCATTTGGTACTGTAGGGGATGTTTGGGGAGGGATGTATGTGTTTATGATGGTTATGTTGGAGTTGTTGCCAGTGCGTATTTTAATTGATTGTATTTCTGTTGTGTTATCATTTGGGGGGAGGAGGGATTTGGTTTGTACACTGGTTACTATGTATGATATTTCTTTGTGTACCAGGGTGATGAGTCCACCGCCCCCGCCGACAGCCCGGTCTTGTCTGATGGTGGTGAAATTATGAAATGTGGGTGTTTTTTGTGTTGTGCGGAGTTTTGTTTCTTGTAAGATGGCAATGTGTATGTTGTGTTGTTTGATGAAGTGTGAGAGTTCGTGTTTCTTTGTGTTGATGCCATCTATGTTCAGTTGAAGAATGTTAATGTTATGTGCACGATGTATGTTGGATGCTGCTGCACGAGGATGGGGTGGGGGTGGGGGTGAGGGAGGGGCTGGGGGTTGGGATGGGTGAGGTGGGGGTGGGGATTGGGGAGCAGGAGATGGGGGTTGGAATGGATTAGGATGGGGTGTGGTGTGTTGAGTTGAGGATGTGGATGGTATGGGAAGGTTAGGTGGGTTAGGGAGGAGAGGTGGACGGGTTTTAGGGGGGGGAGTGGATGATATGGGAAGGTTAGGTGGGTTGGGGAGGAGAGGTGGACGGGTTTTAGGTGAGGGATTTGACTGGGAGAGGGAGGGGCATGAGGAACAGGTCCAGGTGTTTGTGTAGTGTTTCTTGGAGGCAAGTGTTGTGCAGGTGAAGTGGGTCCAGTTCCCGCATGAATTGCAGAGAACTGAACCCTTAGTATGGCGACTCGAAGTGATGGGTTTTGAGCAAGTTGGACATATGTATGTGTACGTGGGTCCTGGGTTGCTCTCAATGTCTCCGGCTAGAAGAAGTCTTCGAGAAATGACAGCCGGAGAGTCATTTCTCGGTGTAGGAAAAACTGTGTGATGTGTGTAGTGTGAGAGGTGTGGAAATTCCCGGCGCGACCGAAGCCGCTCCAAGAACCCGTGCCCTCAGAGAGGGGGCAGGGGATGGTTGTGACGGTTTGGCTCCCAAAACTGCTCCCCGCGGCCGGCATCCGGTTTTCCTCCACTGGTCGTTGATTTTGTCTTCGGCCGTGGAGGGTCGGCAGCCATCCGCGGTTGGCAGCCTCGGGAGGTGGCCCCACGGCGTAGACACCGCCACATCAGGATGTTGTTGTTGTTGTTGTTCCCCAAGCTGCCTGGCCGAACAGCCCCAAGGCCCCGAGCAAGGCCAAGGCCATAACCGAGCGCCCCCACAGAACCCTCCCCGCCGACCACAATAAAGCCTGGGTGACCGAAGCCACTCCATGGCGGGGAGCTGAGGAGGGTGCGGAAATGCCCGGGAAACCAAAGCCCCACCCAGGGCCCTGTGTCCCTCGGCAATTATGAAGAGAAAGTTGAGGGGCAAGGGAAAAATGTGACGCTTTGGCTTCCAATCTTGGTAGATTGGGAGGTCAATCCACGTTAGAGACGCCGTCACTTGAGATCTAGAAAATATATAAGTAAAAGGAACAGTCAGAGTAAGCTATGGGTAATATGAAAATGTTTAACAAATACAAATAACAATAAGGAAACAGCCATCGTTCATAGAATGAACTCCTGGATGGGAGAGTGCACCAAAAACAACAATGGCTTGTTCACCTAGCAGTTAATAGGAACTTGGAGTTAGCGGAGTTTTGTGACGTCCCATCTGTGGTAAAGAGTTCCGAGTGCCAGTGAATTCCTCTGGAAGAACTGTCACTTATGGAAGCACCAGAGATTACTAATTATTGATAAAGAATAACACTATATCTGGTGGGATGTCGTAGGGGTTTTAAGATATTTTGTTTAATTATTATGGTGGGCTTTGATTACTTTTAATAGCAATGTATTTTAGTTTACCCCCTCGACAAAAAACAAATAAATGAAAACATGTAAATGCCTCCTCAGACCCTCTCCAAACTAATACAATTCCCCAAGAGCCCCTTCAAGCTAAATATGTACATTTTTTGGCAGAAAATTGTCCAGGATAAAGGCCAGTTTCGGAGTATGTGTGTCATAGTCTTCATCATTGCAAAGGTTGACTGAAGTACATATTGAAGGCACTACAGGCCATAGCGTAGTAGGTAGCGCACTTGCCTGTAAACCGAGAGGTCAGGAGTTCAAGGCTCGTGTCAGCTAGTGTGTGTTTTTGGCAGAGAACAGTGCTGTGGTGGATGGCGTGGTCTAGTAATCTGGGGCAAATAGCCACTGAAACATCAGGGCACCCAACCTAGCCCCACTCTTGAGCAGGGAGTGCATGGTGGCAAAAACTGCATGATTATCATCATTATAGTTGTTATTGTTGTTCCCCAAACTGTCTGACCGAACAGCCCCAAGGTCTCGAGCAAGGTCAAGGCCATACCCGAGCGCCCCCCATAGAACCCTCCCTGCTGTACCACTAAGAAAGCCCAGGTGACCGAAGCCGCTCAAAAGGCGAGGAGCTGAGGAGGGTGCGGAAACGCCCGGGACACCACCGAAGCCCCACCCAAGGCCCTGTGCCTCTTAACAATTCTGAAGGGAAAGTTGAGGGGCAAAGGAAAAAAATTGATACTTTGGCTCCCAGTAGATAGGGTGATCCACGGAAGAGAAAATACATACCGGTAAGTAAAAGGAGCAGTCAGAGTAAGCTATGGGGCAGCAAATATTTTCGCTTTTCACCGCCCAAATGCTTTCCCCACTTATTTTATCACTCTTCAAGATTCATATATTTATCATATAAATAAAATAAACGCATATTAACCCTTTCACGCTTATGACGCAATTTTGAGTATTAGGGATACTTTAAAGCCTTTGTTACCATCAGGGGTATTTAGAAACCTTTAGTTTAGTTACTTAAACCTCTGCAGTTGTCTTTGAGTTAGCTGTGGGCAGAAAACTAATTTTGGAGAGGTAATTAGAAAGAGTGAGAGAACTCTATTTCTTATTGCTAATCTGGCAACCTCTGCATCATAAAAGTGTGAAAGTTAATAAGAAATGTTATATATGGAGAATATACCGTTTTCTGTCATAATTGAATGTAATTAATTTGCATATAACTATGTCACAGACCATTGGTGCGCTTGTCGAGTTAAGTCTCTCTCTCTCTCTCTCCAAAACAAGTCATTTGGCTAATCCTGATCAAGTAAAGGAAAACACGCAGTAATTAGCTTCACATTAAGCTCGTGACGGAAGCAAATACTGTAATTTATAACTGGCTGTGAAGTCATTTCTGACGCCAAGAGCCTTCGACTAACACATGATTATAGATACCTGGTACTGTATATGTAATGATAAATGATAATTATATAGGAAATGGTCAACAATAATTACATGAACAACAATATTATAAATAGCAACCATAAAATTTGTCTGAAGAGCCCTCAGCATTGCCGTCACGAATTAGGTCGCTAAAGTTACTAATCACATTTATAAACTCCAAGCAGAACTCCATGAAGCCAGAATAAAAGATATTTGGATTTTTTCCCCTCCCATGTTGACCTTTTGAGCCAGAATCAAAGGCTTGTAAAATTTGGAACTTTGTATATTTGATGACGATTATAATTTTATTTTATTTATAATTATTTTTTAAGCAGCCGCCTCACATAAAATGTAATAATTAATCTTTTTCAGAAGTTGAATAAGAGTTTATGAATGTATGATGAGTTTATTTATGAATGTATGATGAGTTTAATTATTCATGGTGTTACAAAAGTTTATTTATTTTACGTAGAACAACTTTCCTTCGGTGACTGGACGACTCGGCCCATGGGACAACTCGGCTCGGACAGCTCGGCCCACTTTTGGACAACTCGGCCCATTATTTGAGACAGCTCGGCCCCATGTTTTGCTATGGGGCAATTTGACGAGACCAGTCAGGATTAGGATGGGGAGAGCTAAGTGGAGGGTTAATGGGTGAGGCCATGTATGCAGTACCAAATCCTGTCCTCTGCGTATGCACGGCCTTTTCCCTAATATTTTTATTATGTTATTTAGGCTCAACTGTTAGGTTAATTTAAGTTAGGTTAGGTTAAGATAATTGAAATGCTGGGTGTGAAGGGAATTCATGGTCTCCTGAAATATCCCCAGGCTACCTTTAGGATCAACTTTTCCTGGTACCTGGCGCGGGGTACGAACCTCTGAAGGGAATTTAACCCCCCTAAAAACCCACAGGTTTTGAGATGCCTTGGGTGGGGTTCGAACCCTGGTTAGTGACCCAACCATCACCACCAGGCCCGCGCGCTAACCCACTGTACTACCACGGACGTACTAAAAGTATAGCAACCTTAGTCCGATTTTTAAGAACCAGGTGATAGTCTCGTGGTGTTATCACGTGATGAGTTTATTGGACTTACCATCTCCGACTATTTTACGCTATACCTGACGTCAACTCGGGTTAGTATTATTGTGGGTGCGGGACATTTTCGAGGGCATTACAATAATATAATAGTATAAAGGAAAACAAAATCGTGCCAAGGGGCCTAAGATTCTCAGTAAATTTCTCATGCATGTGCAGAGGACAGGATTTGCAGGATTTGGTGCTGCATACATGGCCTCCCGTTTATGGCGTGTGTGTAATGTGGGCGAAATGTTCGTTTATTGTATAGGCTAATGATGTCATAGGCTAGTTCTCTCGATTCATAATGTGTAAGTTAGATTAGGTTAGGTTAATTAAGAGTTTTCTCGTAATTAACACGGGGCCGAGTTGTCTCGTTTTTACTGGGCCGAGCTGTCCCGTGGGCCGAGTAGTCTAGCATTCCTTTCCTTCAGAATTTGTTGACAGTTCTTCAGTAGAGCAGTTCAAGAAGAGAGTAGATAGTATGTTGCACTTTGTAGGCTAATGAGTAGTGCGCTAAACAATCTATCTCCTTCCACTCCGAGTTTCTCCCCGGAAGGAACTGCAAGGTCTTTGATATACTAACTAGTATTTGTAACTCCCTGTAACCCTTTCTCCCTCCCTCCCTTCCTACCAACTCCCAGACCGCCTAAACGCTGTGATATTCAGGACCGTTTCATGTCTGCCTCAGAAAACACGCATTACCCTGCCACCCCAAAGCACTAACGTGGAGGTAAAAATAATTCTCTACCCAACCTGCAAGGAGTTTTTTTTTTATTCCGGAGAGATGGGGATAGCAAGGAGTTTTTTATGCAGGAGAAATGGGGATAGCAAGGAAGTTTTTTTTATGCAGGAAAGATGGGGATAGCGAGTTTTTTTCTTCCTTTATTGTTTTTGTTTTGTTTTTGTATAAGAGATGGGGATAGCAAGGATACTTTGTTTCATGTTGAAGAAATCTGGGATAGTTTTTACACTCCAGGATACCGGTACATACGGTAATTCTTAATTCTGGCCCTTCTAAAATGTAACTCGCTGAAATACCAGATTTTTTTTTTTTTTTTTTTTTTTTTTTTTTTTTTTTTTTTTAAAAGTCAGTAGAGTCACGCACCTCATGGTCGTAATATATTTTGGCTGGTCAAATTTTGCAAAAAAGTAATGAAGAGGTGGACTGGTAAATTAAAATTAATATAGGCCATGGAGGGGTAATTTATGAGTAGGTATGTGTGTGTGAGGTTGTGGATAAAGGTGTAGGCTATAATTATGTGTGTGTGCGCCAGAGGTGGTGTACAAACCATATAGGGTGTGTGTAGGAAACTAAGTCGATCGAAAACTTTGTGGAGCTTGATTAGTATAATGAACGATGTAGGCTATGTACGGTACTGTACATTTTGAGACCAGTTATATTTAGAAGATTTTTGCAGCAACATATTTTGTAATTTAGTAACACTTGGTGCTTTTATGATGCAGACACAGTAGTTTCATATTCTGTCATTAACCTCTGAAGTGCGCATGGGGGTAATTGGAAACGTCCCCCTGTGCTGACGTATTTGAGGTGTTTCCGTCACTAAAATATTCATTGTGCCATTAATAGCATTAATACTTATCCATATGCGCCTATTATGGGTTGATTATAAAGGTATTAACCTGAAACAACAATAAAACGAGTGAAAACAGCGTTTGGATGGTCAAAATCGGAGATATAGCCCGCGAGTTGTATAATGTATGGGTGAGGCAATCTGCTTTCCCGCCAATTTCCCCCAAGGCCACTGAGACACAGTCGATCGATACTCTCTCTCTCTCTCTTGCACTCGCTTGCTATCAGTGATGACCACACCCTCCAATCGGATTTCTAATGTTAGCACGAAAATATACCTCAGAATAAGGGAATAACAGGGAAAATAGGTGATAACTGAAGGAGAGGAGGAAAGTGGGGAAGGAGGGGAGGTAGAGGACTGAGATTTTGCATGGCCCAGGGGCCAAAAAAAAAAATAAAATAAAAAAAAAAAATATATATTTTTTTTTTTTTTTTTTTTTCGATGTCAAAAGTTGATTTTTGTTTTCTCTGACTCTTAACCTCTGAAGTGCGCATGGGGGTAATTGGAAACGTCCCCCTGTGCTGACGTATTTGAGGTGTTTCCGTCACTAAAATATTCATTGTGCCATTAATAGCATTAATATTTATCCATATGCGCCTATTATGGGTTGATTATAAAGGTATTAACCTGAAACAACAATAAAACGAGTGAAAACAGCGTTTGGATGGTCAGATTCGGAGATATAGCCCGCGAGTTGTATAATGTATGGGTGAGGCAATCTGCTTTCCCGCCAATTTCCCCCAAGGCCACTGAGACACAGTCGATCGATACTCTCTCTCTCTCTCTTGCACTCGCTTGCTATCAGTGATGACCACACCCTCCAATCGGATTTCTAATGTTAGCACGAAAATATACCTCAGAATAAGGGAATAACAGGGAAAATAGGTGATAACTGAAGGAGAGGAGGAAAGTGGGGAAGGAGGGGAGGTAGAGGACTGAGATTTTGCATGGCCCAGGGGCCAAAAAAAAATAAAAAAATAAAAAAAAAAAAAAAAAATTTTTTTTTTTTTTTTCGATGTCAAAAGTTGATTTTTATTTTCTCTGACTCAGTGCGCCGGGGGAACTCTTAAGAGTCGGGGTTAAGAGTCTCCCCGCAGTGCGCCGGGGGAACTCTTAAGAGTCTCCCAGCAGCTCCCGGGTTAAGTATCGATAGCTTAGTTGCCAAGGGATTACATTTTCTACCAGGTGAAAAATAAGGACAATTAGCCAGCCATTAATTAGTGTTCATCAGTCGAGGTAGGAAAATCAGAGGAGGCCTAGTGCCAAACTTATATACACACACAACTATACCCTGTTCCAAATAGATAGTCCAGAAATCGTGATCCCTAACCTCTGTAACTCAAAAAGGACTAGAACAAATGGGCTGTAAATTTCCACACTTATTCCCTGGCTGACCCTTCCCAAATGGTAGAACTATTAGTTCAATTACTCGAGTCGTGTGTGAGTTATAGAGGTTAATGTCCGAGAGTTCTGGCCTACTTATTTGGAACAGGGTATAGGATCAGTAACAGGAAGGGTAGAACGTGTAATATACCTCCAATAAAGAATAGGGGTGCTGTTGGTACGGTACTTTACGAGACTGAACACCTTGGCGCACAGCTTCAAGAAGACCTAAACCAGCTAATAAAGCAAGCTGGGGAGATACTAGGCACCAATCGAGCAGGGCAGTACCAGGGGAAGCTACATAGGCATATGATAAGGTGTTGCTCGAACACCTGGCACATTTGCCTGGCTTTCCCCACTGTCTATTTGTGCCTCACCTCACCTACACAGACAGTAAACCAGTTAACTCTCACAAACACCTATTAATTTCACTACACTTAAACACACCATACTTCTTTCCAACACACCTAAATTACCTTGATATTGGCTCTCTATCACTCTTTCAATCTTTGGGGAACACTTGTTACAGGCAGCTTTGCCTTTTGTCTCTATGTACATAGACAATAAATTAAGGTTATACCCTGTTCCAAATAGGTAGGCCAGAAATCGTGAACTCTAAACTCTGTAAGCTAACTCAAAAAGGGCTCAATCAAATGGCCTGAATTGTCCACACATTCCCTGACTGACACTTCCCAACTGGTAGAAATATTAGCTCGCTTGCTCTAGTCGTTTGTGAGTTAGAGGTTAATGTTCAAGAATTTTGGCCTACTTACTTGGAACAGGGTATAGTTAGTTAAGGTCGGATAGCCATCAACGCTACTGTTATGGCAGCTTAGTCGCCTGCGTCATTGCCGGTAGATTAATGAGGCCTCCACGTCCTAATAGACTCTTATATCACAAGTTAGTTTACATAATGACTCCCTATCACGGCCCCCTCACCACACCCAAGGGCTCGGAGTTTATGGTTTGACAAACTTAGGTAATTATAGGTGGGCCTATAGCAGTACTTTTATGTGTAGTGAAAAGTAGATACAGTAGTGCTAGTATACTGTACATAATTTTACTATATACACATTCCTTATCGCAAGATTGGTCGACTTGCCTCGCTATATAATCTACCACCCACACCTTACCAGATCGTATAGCTATCCTAGAGTACCTCCCTCTGCATGTTAATGGCTTTACCGTATACCGACACAGTATGGTATCTTGCATTTTAGTCCATAATACGGATTCCTGAAAATCGTCCAACCATGGGTTAAAAAAACCCTCTAGGCTATAGATTTCAAGTCACTCCGGCCTCCCACCCTATTATAGGCTATGCACATTTGTTTTTCATTATACATTTACAATTGCCTATCTTTCAAAGTGTGGTGGTGACCATTATGAGTGACGATTTTCCGTGCTTGAATTATTAATAGTAGCCTATTGTACAGATTACATTAAATGTCAACGATATCGCTCATAGTAAGTTATTTTGCGAAAACTCAGGCGTGATGGTAGGCTACTTTTGTACTGTAGGCTACCAGTCTCTATTAATTTTATTTCTGCATTGCATAGCCTACGTAGGCTAATGTTTGTTAAAAGTTTGTTCCTTACAAATTTCAATGTAAACTCAGACGTGATGGTAGGCTACTTTTGTACTGTAGGCTACCAGTCTATTAATTTTATTTCTGCATTGCATAGCCTACGTAGGCTAATGTTTGTTAAAACTTTGTTCCTTACACATTTCAATGTACACAATTCCACAGCCTCCACTTCGATAATGTTGCTGTCTGTCATACAAATCAATCACTAGAATATCTTTAAAAGTGACACAACTTGCAGGTTACAGTATATTTGTTTATGTTTCACGTATATCGTTAAGGTTGTCCTACGCCAGTTCGTTATGTCAAGACTCAGTACCTCACAGACAAATTTGAGTGGCTTCACACTCCGACATATGCCTATTCAAACCGTCCATCCATTGACACACAGGCTCAGAATAATTTAACATTGTTTTTATACATACTATTCAGTCTGGCGGCCTGTTAAGTGAGAGTGTACCGTGATGGCCTGGGGCGGTATTGTCCGATATAGCCTACGTAATATGATTGTTGATAGGTAATGACTTTAGTGTTGCTTTCATACAATAGCCAGCATACAATTATAGTTAGAAGATTTTATGCAGCTTAAAGGAACTTAGCTGTGATGCAAAGAGTGTAGATTAGATGATGAACATGTCAGTAGGTGAATATCAGTGAAGTTCTGTTGTTATGTGGCAGCAACTGGTGGTTTGTTGTGAGCGGGACGAAGTCTCTGTGTGAAGTGTACTGAGATTCCCTTTTTTCGTAACAATATAAATATATTTAAGGGTTCTATATCGTCCCTGTGATTAAATAATAAGGGAAAATAAACTAAGATATAATTGGTGCAACCACAGTAATATTTATCCACAAAGATAAATATAGTAATGCGTATAAACAAAAAGGAACCAGCTGTCGTGAACCCGGGAAATTCAAACTACGGTATAATTATATACCAGCTAGGATTCACGACATACTCCGCCACCAGTTATATACAAAGTATTTACAATTGTCCCGTCCCGATCATGGATCGCCACAACTGGGAGGAACCCAAAGCAGCCCGATGTGATGGCCTCTGAGGGGTATCACCTCGGTCCGCTCCAGTAGCAGGAAGGATATTATCAGAGTTCGGCTTGCTGTCGCCATCCACTACCTCTAAATCTATCTCTAGTGGGTATAGCTTAACCACCGGTCAGGTGGTCAAACCGGCTCCTGTTTTTACCTGAACTACCCTACATTCGTGGTTAGGACCACGAAGTTTCATTATCCGACCTATACGCCAACAAATTTGGGGGCCGTCATCATGTACTAGAACGACGTCCCCAACTTGCGGCGATGCTATCCCTCTTTTTACCATTAAGTGACGATGTTGCTCCCTGAGTGATGTTAAATAATCAGTGCTCCACCTTTTCCACAGGTCATGTGAGAGTTTTGTTACATATTTGAAGCGTTGGTTGACGTAATCGTTGTCACGCCAAGTCGTGTCCTTGAGATCTTCATCCGTGACTTCCCGCCTTGGAAAGCTTCTGATCCGCCTCCCATGAACCAGTTGTGAAGGAGTGATGGGTAGAGGGTTTTCAAGATCACTGTAGCTGTAGCCAAGTGGGCGATCATTGACTGTGGCCTCGAGCTCCAGTAATACCGTATTCAGTTCCTCTGTGGTAACCAATGCTCGACCCAGTACCTTCTTCAAGCCAGCCTTTAGGATGCCAATGACCCGTTCCCATATGGCACCGAACCATGGCGCCCTGGCCGGTATAAACCGCCACTCGCATTTGAATTCCACTAGAGTACCTTTTAACCTTGCATCATCCATCAACTCCCGTAATGTGCTGGCTCCGCTAACAAATGTGGTGGTATTATCACTCATCATAATCTCAGGGTAACCCCTCCTGCTACTAAACCTACGGAACGCATGCAAAAATGATTCGCAGAGAGGTTAGACACCGTCTCTACATGGACCGCTCTAGTAACTGCACAGGTGAATAAGACTACATATAGTTTACTTACAGTACCCCCACTCTCTTTTACTGGCAAGGCACCTGTGTAGTCAACCCCCGTTACATGGAAAGGACTCACATCCTGAACCCTAATCTCCGGCAATGGAGGGGCCTGTACAGCACGGTATGATCTACCTTGCAATCTCTTGTTGATGATACATCCCCTGAAGGCTTTCTTTACTACCTGTCTAATCTTGGGGATCCACCATCTTTGCTTTATGTAATTTACAACATAACTAACACCACTATGGTTACACACTTTGTGGCAGTAATTACTAAGGAGAGTGGCTATACGATGTTTATTAGGGATAAGGATAGGGTACTTGGCGTTATCATGTAAAGCTGACAAGTGTAGCCTACCTCTACAGTGTATTATGCCTCCCTCCATATAGAGGCCTAACTGCTTCACTATATTGCTTGGTGTGCCCTGTCCTTTTGACAAATAGTGGTGTTCTTCAGAGTAAGCTTCTCTCTGAGCTACCTTAATCATGGCTGACTCTGCTGCTCTTAATTCCGGCACCGTCAGGTATGCCGGTTTTGCCTGATAGTTCCCTTATGTCTTCTCTTTAAGAATCCTAATAAACCTAAGGACCCATGCCATTACATGCCATGACTTCATATATGAGCCATACCGGTCCCAATTCAATATGGCAGTAGTGGCAACCGGTACCGGCAATGACAGGGTTCCTTCTTGACTCGTGTAACAACCCCCAGTGGTGTCCCCTCCTATTGAGCCCATTATTGGGCCATGATCAGGCCATAGCATTTGGTGAGGTAGCCATGTGGGCCCTCCCCACCAAAGCGAAGAAGCAACTAAGGACACATATGAAATCCCTCTGGTGACTAGATCACTGGGGTTGTCCTCTGTGGACACATAACGAAAATGAGCGCCGGGGACTAATGACTTTATATCACCAACTCTATTTTGAACATATATAGGCAAAATCTTTTTACTAGACAACCAGCATAGGGTTATCTGGCTGTCCGACCAGAGGTATACATTCTCTATAATCAGCTCGTCCGCGTAGGCCTCACATATACTGTATAACATGCGAGACGAGCTGCGAGAAGAACAGCAGTGAACTTCATCTTAGGTATGGTGAGGGACTTAATAGGCGCCACCTTAGCTTTGGCCATTACTAACCTACTCACCTCATCACCAACCGCATAGGCCGCTACACCATATGCTACTGAGTTAGCGTCACTAAACAGGTGCAGCGTAACCCTCTTAGAATTAGTGACCTGACGGGGAAACATGATACCTGTACTATCTATCATATCGTTATAAATACCCCGCCAGTTAGCCCTCATGTCATCTGGAATGGGGACATCCCACCCACACTGTAATTTCCACAAGTCCTGTACGAACCTCCGCACCCGGATGGTTACCGGTAGCAACACTCCTAGAGGATCGAACACACTCGCGGTTAGACTTAGAGCCTCGCGTTTTGTAACCAATGCAGGGCTACTTCCGCGGAAATTAACCTGTAACATATCCTTATCAGTTAGCCACTCAACGCCAAGTACCTTAACCCCGTCTTGTTTGGCGGAAGCTATACCCTTCAGGTGCAACAGTTCCCGCAAACTCTCATTATTTGTGACCCACTCACGTAAAGACAGGTTAGCGCTGGAAAATATTCTACGGGCATCCCAACATTGTTGTTGCAAATCACCTACATCATCACCAGTCCCCTGTAAGTTATCAATATATAACCCCCTTTTTAGCTTATTAACTACTTCACTGTCCTCCTGTATCATAGACAGGTGTTTTTGAATGGTAGCATTAAGGAGGAACTGGGAACAGGTGGCCCCGAACAGAACTGCACGGAACCGGTAGACAATGTAAGGACTTGCAACATCCAAGGGATCAACGGGCCACAGAAACCTAATAGCATCCCTATCCTTCTCACTCAACCCCACCATGAGAAATGCTCTCCACCCAGGCAAATTGATGGCATCTAAAGTGCAGAAGCACCTGGGTGAGGTCAGCCACTAGCGATGGACCTGTATGGAGACAGTCATTCAGACTGAACGCCTTCTCGTCCATCCTAGCCGAACAGTCAAACACTATCCGTACAGGCGTAGTAACACTATCTTTAGTAATACCATGGTGAGCTAAGTAGTGAATGGGATGACCAGCTTGAGTCCTGTTTTCTACCCTTTCAATAAACCCCCTTTCTATCTGATTATCCAGAACCTTTGTATACTGTTGACAGTAGTTGGGATCCTTTATAAACTTACGCTGCAAGCCTCTCATTCTGCCCAGGGCTAACTTAAAGTTATCAGGTAATGTATCTATGTTATCTCTCCATGGCAGTTCCACTACATACTGTCCCTGTGCTTCGGAATACTGTACCGTTTCAGAAAATCTATTTAAGACTTTCTCCCCACCCTTACCAGTCTCATTAGGACTTATACCAATATGGTCCAAGTCCCATAAAGCTGTCAGATCCTTTAATTCTGGAGATTTACTGCCAATATCTTCCTGTATATCTACTAATGGGTCTACTGCTAACTTAAGAACAGTGACTAACTCTACATGGGTCTCTTCTATATCTGACTGATAAGTGCCACTCAGTGCATAACCATAAATTGTGGGTAACATAACTATACTTCCTTCCCTGGCATAGCCTGAATGTACAAAGTCGTAATAAAAGTCCGCCTCAATCAGTAACCCTATCATATCTCCATCAGTGATACCTGGATCGGCTAATTTGTAACCCCGAGCCTTGATAGCATTTACCTCCATCTCTAATCCTCTCCCTGGTTTGTATACTGGTAACTCCTCCACCACAATGGCTCTCAATTTATGCACCCTTCTTCTGTGATGATAGGTTAACTCTACTATTTCATACTCAGTACTACCAAGTGAGCCAGTAAATCCCTGGAGCCTTAGCTGTTCCTTACTGACCCTAACGTAATCAAGCTGCGATAAAGCAGAGTGCAAGATGAAGGTACGCTGCGAACATTGGTCCAACAAAGTTCTTACTTTACTGGTATGACCGTTTCTGTCGGTCAAGGGAATCTGAATGGTAGGCAACAACACTGCATTACGGCCCGAAGCCACAGCCATGGTCACTGTTGGTTCAGGGGCCGCTGGTTGTCCAGTTTGTTCAAGGCGTGACGTCGGACACAAATAATTAAAATGTTTCTGTTGGCAGAATTGGCACGGCCTAATTATAGGGTTAGTACACCCCTGGCTGCCATGTTCTGACGACAGGCACCCGACGCACAATTTCAACTGCCTTGCTCTATTGGCCTTGGCGGGACTGTTCTGGTATTTTGCACACTTTGCCCAAAAATGTCCTGTCTTTAAACACAACTTACATCCATACTTCTGCTTGGTATTGGGTTTCTGATGCACTGCATATGCTGCTGTGGTGGTCGCCCCAAACTGTTCTAGTGGATTATGTCTACTTTGTAGATTGCACACTTCAGTCTTAAACACACGAACATATTCATCCACATCCAGCCAGTTGTCTTTTAATTCACGCTTAATCACTTCAGAGAGTGCACTAGGAAGTTTATTATGCAACAGTACTGCACACATTTCATTTACTGTTACATCCATAGAGCGTAATGACTCTAACGCACACTCAAATGATGCGGAAAAATCTTTCAGAGCACTGACCTCCTGGCTAGGATGCGGGAGATTACACAGTTTCGCTATGTGAGCTGGTTTGATGCGATCCTTTTGACCATAACTGTTTTTCAGTATAGTGACCGCTGGTTCATAACTTGCAGCGACCAAACTAAACCCACTAACAATTTGTAGAGCCTCACCACTAAGTTGTCCATTTAGATACGTAAATTTCTGAATGTCAGTTAAGTCTGTTTGGGAGTGGACACTACAATCAAAGAGCTCCCAGAAACCCACCCACTGTGTTGGATCCCCATCAAAAACTGGCAACTTCAGGGAGGGTAGCTTAATACCCTTCTGTTTCCTACTTGCTGCACTATCATGAGATCTACCAGTAGTGGTTGTCTGTAGAGCTCTATCTAACTCAGCTAACTGACTGTTTACTTGATTAACATACTGCATATCTTTCACCATCTCATCCTCTAACTGATCATCTGAATATAAGCTATACAACTCTATGCTATACGACTCGATATCAGCTAGGGCCTTTTCTATAGTGATTTTCACACCCCTTACATCATGCAGTGTAGCAGCATGTTCAATAAATTCAGACAGATTAGAGGTAAGTTTAGTAATCCCTCCCTTCTTGGCGGCCCTGAACCGCCGCAATGACTTTATTTTCTCCTCCATTCTTAAGAAGTTTACGGTAACTAAAGCTTAAGGAACAACAATACTAATCGTCACTGTAGGTTAACCTATTCTAATCTATTCTAAGATAGGCTAACCTACTTACATTGATGACGACAGCAACCAAGCAAATTGAAGCATGCAGATCGTGTGCCCCTTGTGAGTTTACAAATGATCAAAGACAAGGAAAATTTACCCTATGTCATATTACTCTACTTTACTAGGCTACATTAAATTTTAACAAATTACAAAGAAAAAGAAAGAAGGATCAAGACTCCTCTGAAGGAGGAACAGCCGCAGCCGTCATCCTAGTCTTTAGATCTAGCCTATTGCGTCGACTGCTCCTCCTCGGCCCCGTCCTTCTCCTCAAAGAAGGCACGCGCTCTGTCTAATAGCCTATCTAACACCTTCCGGCTCCCTGGCGCATCTAAATGAACTCCGTCCCACAAGTCGGTCTTACTCATCCCCACGGCAAAGTACCTTTGTTTAGTAAATGGGAGATTTCTTCGCAAGCGGAGGTTCACACCATTTTTTGCCCTATTGTACTCCTCAGGGGTCATACCCCTAGGGCTTACCCTAGATTCCAGACTGACCACCAGACAGTGACCCCCAGTCCTTTCTTCTATCTCTTCAGCTAGAGACTGGAGCCCGAGGGCCACCCTCTGAAGGTTAGTCTGCAGGGTCAAATCGTTTCCCCCGAGGATCAGGAATGTAAGATCCGGCTTGTAGGCTAGGAGCGCATCCCAGGCCGAGGTCTGCCTGACAGTGTCCACCCTTTCCCCTGGTCTATAGATTTGCTTAACAAAAAAAGGAGGACTGTACTGGACGATCCAGCGGAAAATCTCGTACATAGGAATAGCCAAAGAGGGCCACCTTTCTCAAAGGCACAGGGTAATGGCCGGACGATGGCACAAACTCTTGGCCAACGCCCCCTGCCCTTGCAGCTTTTCCCGGTGCGCCCCTCGGCATTTGTCCACTGGATCACCCAGCTCTACACAAAGGCAGACAAGTCAGGCCTAATACCCTCCCAATCACTATCAATATATAACAGATGGCCCATTATCCTGGTCACACGGCACCAATTATATCCTGTTTATTATTCCTAGGGGGTAGAGAAGAAACTGATATAAATTAAATGTTTAGACCTGGAAAGATGAATTGGCCTAGGCTATAAATATGATACCGGGTCGGCGGTTGACTTACATGTTAAAATGTGTATGTAGGTTATCTGTGGTAGTCCCAGTAATATCTATGAAGTACTTCTAGCATTAAAGGAACTTAGCTGTGATGCAAAGAGTGTAGATTAGATGATGGACATGTCAGTAGGTGAATATCAGTGAAGTTCTGTTGTTATGTGGCAGCAACTGGTGGTTTGTTGTGAGCGGGACAAAGTCTCTGTGTGAAGTGTACTGAGATTCCCTTTTATCGTAACAATATAAATATATTTAAGGGTTCTATATCGTCCCCCGTGATTAAATAATAAGGGAAAATAAACTAAGATATAATTGATGCAACCACAGTAATATTTATCCACAAAGATAAATAAAGTAATGCGTATAAACAAAAAGGAACCAGCTGTCGTGAACCCGGGATATTCAAACTACGGTATATATACCAGCTAGGATTCACAACAATTATTTTACACAAGCGATGAGAAAAGATGTTTACTATTTACCCAAGCCCACGGTCAGAAGTGACCACGCGGGTGGAAGAAGAAGGAGGGAGGGAAAAATTCCCCCACAGCTCACCTTCTTTCTAACACAACAACAATGCTATCCTAGCCTATGCCTATCTAGTTTTATCTAACACATCCGCATCGGAAACTGGTCCGGTCACGGTCGCCAGTTGTAATAGGTCGCCTCCCTGATTTGTATATAAATTGGGCCACTAAGATATAGGATCTCGTAGGAAAATATTCCTTAATTAATTACCCGGGATACAAATCAAAGACACGCCTATCCAATATATTTATACCGATCGATACAGTATATTTTGTTGTTCGGCCAGCTTACAGGATTAACGGTGTGTATATATATAGATTTATATAGATATATAGATATATAGGCTGTTCAATTATTGACACGATGGGACTATGTTCTTAGAAAATTGAATGTATAATTGGAAAACTGTTATTTAACAATTAACAATGATAAATTAAACAAACATTCTATTAAAACGGTTTATTGAATAATACACAAATTGATGAGAATGAATCCGAAAATTACGTTCACACAAAACTCGCTCCTATTCAAATGTTTAACTAACTTAATTAACCCCTCTAATTTAATTAACTAGAGCCTTGACTGAGCCACACTCGGTCAATCTCACTCCTAAAATTACCCGTCACAAATCTGATACCACTAGCCTAACGGAGTCCTATATACCAGGCAAAACAATTAACCCTCCCTTGAATTTACCCTTATCGCATATTAATGACCGCGTCTAGCACATCAGATTACTTATATAATAACACTGTATACTAACCTTTACACATGGTTGAAGGAGGGTGCCGCATCACCCTGGTCGCCACTCCACACACACAAGCACTTCACTCGCTGGCACCAACTGGGGGACTAAGGACTGCGTTCCCCTCTCCTGCTTTATTTATACCCTCGGTTTGGACCAAGCGTATGCTTGGAGAATTGGCGGGAAAAGGAAAGAACATCTAGGACCTTCTAGACCCTTCTCGAAGGTTCCCGAACCTTCTTGACCATAGTTACTGACTGCCGTGTCCCCTCCCCCTCTTCTCTCTCTCTATACTCTCCCCGCACCCCCCTCGACTCTCTAATATGTCTAGCTATATATATCTCAGGCACGATCCTGTGACACTAGCCTTCTCTTTAAAGACATGGATTTTGATATGTAGGAAGTGGATGGTAAGCTGTATATGGAGTTCCAGGAAGTTGATGTAAATGAGAAGAATGTACATTTATTAGTTTCACCTAGTACAGTCATAGAAGAACAGTCTCTACACTATATTGGTGGGTACATGGTGAAAACGTTTGTGAATAAACATTCAGAACTAGGACACATATGGTAGGGAACTGTGAGTCCTCTAGCAAGTCATGGACTGAAATGATCAGTAGAGGTCATTTATACATTCGCTCTGACAGTATCTACTCCAAGTTACTAGTTATGAGGGAAGTGTTTAAAGCCGTGCTTGGTGAGGGCTTGCGAGAAGGAGCAGTGTGTGTACAGACTCTTACAACAGAAATGAAAAGTGCTGGAGTAAACTTGCCACTTGAGGTAATATCGTTCTATGCAAGAATATCCATATTTTTTTTTAGGATGAGACATCTTAATAAAATACTCAGAATGAAAAAACATAACAATATTGGAAACAAAGGAATGCCAAGGAAAATGTTGAAACTTGTAACTTAGACTATTAGTGCCGTAATCGTCCTTGGATAAAACTGTAATTACTAACTCCATTGTATGTTAAAATGTTACAGTATGTATTCACCTGGCTTCTATTTTAAGTTGTTTATGTTGAACTTTCTACGGATTGCTAATGTTGACAATTGTTTGCTATTTGTATACTACTTTTGCTATATTTTACCATTTTTGCTATGTTTACTATTTGTTCTATGTTTTACTATTATGGTAGTTTTTACTATTTTTGCTATACACTGATCACTAGTCTTATTGTATTGTCACTCTCAAACAAAATATTTTTGCGCTGTTTATCTCTCCCCTAATTCTACTGACTATCGAAAATTCTTTAACTATTTAACTTATAAAGTGGAACACATTCTATCCATCTCTCCTTTCGCAGAAATCTCCATCGTAGGAGATTTCAACATTCACCACCACCAATGGCTCTCCTCTGTTTCCACTGACCAACCTGGTGAACAAGCCTACATCTTTTCTATCCTAAATGACCTAGAGCAGCTAGTCCAGCAACCCAACCGTATCCCGGATCGCTTCGAAAATCGGCCCAACATTCTTGACTTATTTCTAACCTCTAACCCTTTTGCTTATACTATAAATCTTTTCTCTCCTTTGGGCTCCTCCGAACATAATCTAATATCTGTCACCTGTCCTATCTCTCCGGTACGGCCACCCGATCCTCCCAACCGGCGGTTCTTGTGGTACTTTGGCGCTGCCAACTGGGAGGCTCTTTGGCAGTACTTCTTTGATTTCCCATGGAATAACTTTTGCTTCCGTGGCCGGGGACCCTCAGAGAGTGCTGAACGCATTACCTAGGTAATCCTCTTAGGCAATGAAGAATACATTCCATTTTCTTTCTCTCAGTCTAATGCAAAAACATCTTGGTTTACTCATGCTTGTTCTACTGCTGTCCGCAACAAGGAGGAAGCATTCAAACGGTACTGATGCCTTAACACTCAAGCCGCGGCGGCCGACATATGTCGGGCGAGAGAATAATGGCCACCCCTGCGGTGCCCGACAATAGTTGGATGGGATTTTGAGCACATTATTGGCTCTGAGAGAGAGTCCACGCGTTGGGAGGACGATAGGCGGGCTCTGACCGTTCGGCACGGCCCTAGTGCCGTGACTGACACCACCTCTGCAACATTCCACACCCACGGCCTCGCGAGACCAGGAAAAAACTGGGGAAATTACCGTATTTTAGGGTTTTTCACCTCTCGTTGCGCGATCGCTACAGGATAACCCGTGGTCGTACAAGGATGATTCAGGTGTTATTGGAAAGCTCTATTATCGCCCTTTAACGGATACATAATTGCATTACGCTCTGGCTCTTGTTTATGCATGAAAAAGAGCATGGAATGAAACTCGTTTAGGGTAAATATGCCCGCCTGGCAGGTAGTAGAAGTTACAAGCATCCCCGTCGGAAAGGGGTTAAAACTCAAGAATCTCATTCTTTCTATGTTTCTGTCCGGAATCAAGCCAAATCTGTTCTTCGACTTGCCAAGCACTCTTTCATCAATAATAAATGCACTGAACTATCCAACTCTAGCTCTTCCCAAGCTTTCTGGCATCTAGCCAAAACCCTCTCCAACAATTTTTCTTCCTCGTCTTTCCCTCCCCTTTTCCACACTGATGGCACAACCATCATTTCTTCCTCTGACAAAGCTGAACTTTTTGCTCAAACCTTTGCTAGAAACTCCACTTTGGATGATTCCGGTGCTATTCCTCCCTCTCTCCTACTTATGGCTAATATCCTAATATTTTCTAAAGAAGTACAGTAGGGTCTCACATAAAACGAGTATATGGTCGATAAACGAGGGCGTTTTATGCGATTTCGTTTTATGTGAAAACAGCATTTTGGTGGCCCAATATCGTCAATGTTCACTGGAAGCGTAAATTTCCGTCAGGAGCGAACGATATTTCGTACGTTTTGTACGATATTTCGGCGTTCTATATGAAAACTCCTCGGATTTGCCCCACTTTGGCGGCGGACTCGTTTTATGTGATTACATTCGTTCTGATCGAAAATTAAATATTAATATTTTAGGTCGCTCGTTTTAATCGAGACTCGTTTTATGCGAACACGTTTTATGCGGGACCCTACTGTACTTTCTACCCTCTCTGGTCTTAATACTAAGAAGGCGTACGGTCCGGACGGTGTTCCTCCTGTTGTACTCAAAAACTGTGCTTCCGTGCTGACTCCCTGCCTAGGCAAACTCTTTCGTCTCTGTCTCTCCTCTAACGTCTTCTCTTCTTGCTGGAAGTTTGCTCACATTCAACCTGTCCCAATGAAGGGTGACCGCTCTCAAAAAAAAATCACTGTAATGAGAAGAAACATGCATGTGGCTTGAATGGCTTTGGTATTTTAGATGAGTGTACTGATAAGGATAGCCTTCTTATTTTAGAATATTTAAATTCAATATTTTGGTTGAACATTTAAAATTATCTACTGTATATATTAAATGAACTAACCTATTTAGAAAATACACGCAAATAAACTAATAACTACAAGAAGATAAAGAATCACTGATCATACGAAACTATCGAAAATTTAAACCCCAGACCAGATGGCTGGAGTAAAATAGGAAAGAAGTGTAATTGGACAGAGGAAGAACAAGCTGAGAAGTTGCTCAATTTAAACCCAAGAATTACTAATTTAATTTTAATTTATATAATTTAGCTGAAGCTTCATAGTTATTTAATGATAGCGAGCAACTTGGTTGAGCCCGAGACCTTTCAGTCTTCTACTGTACTTCTCAGCTTGTTCTTCCTCTGTCCAATTACTCTTATTTCCTATTTTACTCCAGCCATCTGGTCTGGGGTTTAAATTTTCGATAGTTTCGTATGATCAGTGATTCAGTATCTTCTTGTAGTTATTAGTTTATTTGAGTGTATTTTCTAAATAGGTTAGTTCATTTAATATATGGATAGTTTTAAATGTTCAACCTAAATATTGTTATTGACGATGTACTGTAGATAGTGTTGTATCACATCTGTTAAGTTTTAATGTGTTGGCATTAGCTCATATACTATTTGTCAATTGTGGTTTATTTTCCAAATCACTAAGTAATTATGTTTTAAATATTTCGTTAATAGCTCTGATGATGAGATAAGATTCCCGAAACTATTTACCTTATAATAAACATGAAGTGCAATGTTTTATTCATTTTCCTGAGTTGGTTCTACACTATGTTATATATATATATATATATATATATATATAATATGTATAATACAGCATATATATATATATATATATATATATATATATATATATATATATATATATATATATATATATATATAAATATATATATATAAGAACATAAGAACATAAAATGGGAGTCTGCAGAACGCCGATTGGCCTAAGCAAGGCAGATCCCTGTCCCACACAACCCCAAATCAATTACAAAGCCCAATTATAGGCTCAACACTATAATACCCTGAGGATCATCTTACCAAAACGGTTAGAGATTAACGCAGGATTATGGGGGTCTGCAGAGCGCTGATTGGCCCAACCCGGCTGATCCCCCTTCACACCCAACCCTTCTCGTCGATATGCTTATCCAATTTCATCTTAAAGCTCCCTACAGTTTTAGATCCCACCATAGCACTTGGTAGTCCATTCCACCCATCTACAACTCTGTTACCAAACCAATACTTGCCTATATCTTTTCTGAAACGAAATTTATCCAATTTGAAACCATTGGTACGAGTTCCCTCGCTATTACTGAGCTTTAGTACATTTGTCATGTCCCCTTTGTTAATCCCACCAACCCACTTGAACACCTCTATCACATCCCCTCCAACTCCACGTCTCTCCAACGAATGCAAACCTAACTTCGTCAACCCTTCCTCACACGGAAGACCTCCAATATTATGGATCAATTTTGTCATTCTACGCTGTACTCTCTCCAATGAATCTATGTCCATTCTGTAATAAGGACACCAAAATTTGACAGCATAATCCATATGGGGTCTCACTAATGACAAGTAAAGTTTTAAGATAACATCAGCAGTTCTGTTACTCACACTCCTAGAGATGAACCCGAGAATCCTGTTTGCCTTATTACGAACGCCTATACACTGTTTTCTAGGCTTCAAATCATTGCTAACAAACACACCTAGATCTTTCTCGCAGTCTGAATTTTCTAATTCTAAATTAGCTAGTTTATATTTAACATTTGTTTGCATCTTCCCTATCTTTAATACCTTGCATTTGTCAATGTTAAACTTCATCTGCCAATTTACTGACCATTCATGTAAGGTATCTAGATCCCTTTGGAGGCACTCTATATCGCTATCTGAATCAATTGATCTCCCCATTTTAGTATCGTCTGCGAATTTACTTATCCTACTAGTTATACCTAAATCTAGGTCATTTATGTATACAAGAAACAACAGGGGACCTAACACCGATCCCTGGGGGACACCACTTTTGACTGCTCCCCACTCTGACTTGGTACCACTTATGCTGACTCTCTGTTTCCTACCAATTAGCCATGACCTAATCCATCCCAACAACGCCCCACCTATTCCATGTGCCTCAACCTTTCTCATCAATCTCTCATGAGGGACTCTGTCGAAAGCTTTACTGAAATCTAAATATATAATATCGTATGCCTTGTCATTATCTACTGCTTCATATACCTCTGAGAAAAAACTAAGCAAATTAGTAAGGCAAGAACGTCCCTGAGTGAATCCATGCTGAGAAGAATTGATTAAGTTAAATGTTTCTAAGTGGTTTCTCATTTTCCTACCAATAATTGACTCTAGTAGCTTTCCTATGATTGAAGTGAGACTAATGGGACGGTAATTGGATGCTATTGATTGATCACCTTTTTTGAAAATCGGAACTACATTTGCAAGCTTCCAAGCTTCTGGAACTATACCTGTTTCTAATGAATTGTTAAACACAAATGTTAATGGGTAACTTAACTCATCTCTGCATTCTTTTAATACTCTGGCATATACCTCATCGGGACCAGGCGATTTCTGAGGTTTCAGTCTGTCAATTTCCTTAAGCACATCATTTCTACTTATAGTAACCGTACTTAACCTATTTTCTATACTATCGCTATATACCTTACGGACTTCTGGAATCTGTGCCAAATTTTCATTAGTGAAAACGGATAGAAGCTGACTATTTAATGTACTGCACATTTCTAAATCATTTTCTGTCATTTCTCATATCGAAGTTTTAAGGGGGCCTATTTTATCTCTAACTTTAGATTTATATAGCTGGTAAAAAGCCTTAGGGTTATTTTTTGAGTCATTGGCTATCCTGATTTCATAATTTCTTTTGTCTGTCCTTATACATTTTTTAACCTCTCTTGATAGATTCTGATAGTAAGCAAGTAGGTGAATTTCGCCTTTCTTAATTTTTCGATATATTCCTCTCTGTTTTCCTAGAAGGTCTAATAGTCTATTATTCATCCATTAGGGTTGGTTCTGTGTTGATCTAAATTTTCTTTTGGGGATATATTAATTTTGCGCATTGTGGAGTGAAGAAATAAAATTATTATATGTAGCTGTCCAATTATCCTGAGTTAAGACAGGTATCTGAGAGAGAGTATGTTCATTAGCGCACCTGGGTCCACTTAATAGTTTAACCATAGGATCGACTCTTAAGGCTCGTCTTAATCCACCATAATTGGCTTTTCTGAAATCTGGGATAAGTGTCGTATTCTCTTTAGCCTTTCCTGTCCATTGTATGTTAAAATAAATTGATTTATGATCACTATTTCCTAGTTGGTCTCCTATCTCTACATTATTTATCATTTGTTCATTATTACTGAGAACTAAATCGAGGATATTATTACCTCTAGTAGGCGAGTCTATGAATTGAAATAAAAAACTATCCTGTACCGCCTCAATAAACTCTTTTGAATCTGAGTCGCCGATTTGATGCTGCCAATCAATGTTCGGAACATTAAAATCCCCTATAATACACACATTGCTAAACCTTGATGCTATTTTCACTTCCTGCCATAAAGCTGTACCTTCGTTTCTACTCATATTTGGTGGTCTATAAATAACTCCAATAATTATGGTCTCACTACCTTCGCTAACCTCTACCCAAACATTCGTTATCAGTATTTAGTCTAATACCTGATTTAATACAGCTTTTTAAAGAACTCCTGACAAACACTGCTATTCCGCCGCCCCTCCTACTTGTTCGGTCGCGTTTAAACTGACTATATCCTGGTATATGGAATTCTGCTAAAAAAAATCTTGATTCTGTATTAATCCATGTTTCAGTCAGTGCTATAATGTCTATATTTTCGTTGCTAACAAGTGCTCTAAGTTCATCCATTTTGTTACATAAACTCCTACAGTTTGTATAATATAATCGCAATGAATTTATTTTACTGGTATCTGATTTACCTTTATTTCTAACTGAATTCCCATCTTCTGTTACACCTTCAATATTTCTACTAGCAGTACAATTAAAATCCTGTGACTGATATTTTCTATTCCTATCTGATGTACCAGTACGGCAATTTACCCTATCTAGACAATTATTCTTACTCATATTCTCAGGCTTTATTTTCAGCGAAACCCCGCGACAATCCTATATATATATATATATATATATATATATATATATATATATATATATATATATATATATATATATATATATATATATATATATATATATATTATATATATAATATATATATATATATATATTATATATATTTATATATATACAGTATATATATATATATATATATATATTTTTTTTTTTAATCTATGAGAATGAAGGTAAACAAAAGGAAAGCTGCTTGTAAAAAGTGTCTCCCCCAAAGTTAAATTAATGACAGAGACCCAAAATCAACGTTCTGTTCTGTACGTTAGAGTAAAAATTACTGGACACATGGAGCTTGAATCAGTTTAAGTCATAGGAGGAAGGAACAATGGATAGAGGATCTATCACATTATGCGATTGTAGGGATGGTGGCCGAGAGTTACCTACAAGCTGGTCTGATATGTAGTTGTTATAAATATATTGTAGGGATGGTGGCCGAGAGTTACCTACAAGCTGGTCTGATATGTAGTTGTTATAAATATATTGTAGGGATGGTGGCCGAGAGTTACCTACAAGCTGGTCTGATATGTAGTTGTTATAAATATATTGTAGGGATGGTGGCCGAGAGTTACCTACAAGCTGGTCTGATATGTAGTTGTTATAAATATATTGTAGGGATGGTGGCCGAGAGTTACCTACAAGCTGGTCTGATATGTAGTTGTTATAAATATATTGTAGGGATGGTGGCCGAGAGTTACCTACAAGCTGGTCTGATATGTAGTTGTTATAAATATATTGTAGGGATGGTGGCCGAGAGTTACCTACAAGCTGGTCTGATATGTAGTTGTTATAAATATATTGTAGGGATGGTGGCCGAGAGTTACCTACAAGCTGGTCTGATATGTAGTTGTTATAAATATATTGTAGGGATGGTGGCCGAGAGTTACCTACAAGCTGGTCTGATATGTAGTTGTTATAAATATATTGTAGGGATGGTGGCCGAGAGTTACCTACAAGCTGGTCTGATATGTAGTTGTTATAAATATATTGTAGGGATGGTGGCCGAGAGTTACCTACAAGCTGGTCTGATATGTAGTTGTTATAAATATATTGTAGGGATGGTGGCCGAGAGTTACCTACAAGCTGGTCTGATATGTAGTTGTTATAAATATATTGTAGGGATGGTGGCCGAGAGTTACCTACAAGCTGGTCTGATATGTAGTTGTTATAAATATATTGTAGGGATGGTGGCCGAGAGTTACCTACAAGCTGGTCTGATATGTAGTTGTTATAAATATATTGTAGGGATGGTGGCCGAGAGTTACCTACAAGCTGGTCTGATATGTAGTTGTTATAAATATATTGTAGGGATGGTGGCCGAGAGTTACCTACAAGCTGGTCTGATATGTAGTTGTTATAAATATATTGTAGGGATGGTGGCCGAGAGTTACCTACAAGCTGGTCTGATATGTAGTTGTTATAAATATATTGTAGGGATGGTGGCCGAGAGTTACCTACAAGCTGGTCTGATATGTAGTTGTTATAAATATATTGTAGGGATGGTGGCCGAGAGTTACCTACAAGCTGGTCTGATATGTAGTGTTATAAATATATTGTAGGGATGGTGGCCGAGAGTTACCTACCAGCTGTTGATAAATGGTGGCCGAGAGTTACACAAGGAAATCAGCAACAACAGGTCTAGTGACCCTTCTAGGTTGCTTGTCCTCCAAAACACTGAGGATCAAGTGACCAAACAGTGGTTTAGAGTGGGTAAGGGAACATTGGAAAGGGAACTACTGCCCTGCCACTAACGTGGCAGGACTAGGAAGTTAGTAGGGGACATATGGGTTAGTAACTGAGGGGAGGATAAAGTTATTCATTTACAAACGCAGTCAGTCGCGGGTTTGATGCGAGATATTTGTCTAGGCGGAATTTAAATGAATCAACGGTGCTGCAGTCTATAACGTCTCGGGGAAGCCCATTCCACAAGTTGACAACTCGATTGAAGAAGAAATTCTTAGATTCGTGCGAGTTAAAAGATTTACCAATAATTTTGCAACCGTTTCCCCGCGTGTAATTAGATTGGTCGATAGTGAAGTACTTACTACAGTTCATATTGTCGATGCCTTTGATGATTTTGAACACTTGAATTAAGTCGCCTCTTAATCTGCGCTGGGTTAAAGGAAATAGATTTAATTCTCTAAGACGCTCTTCGTATGGTTTGTTCTTTAGGCTAGGTATCATTTTGGTAACTCTACGTTGAACTCGTTCTAGCTTGTTTATATCTTTTTGGTAATAAGGGCACCAGGATTGAACGCAGTATTCCAGAAGAGGGCGGACTAAGGAATTGTAAAGGGTTAGGATAACTTCTTTGGATTTATGCTCAAATGACCTGCCTATAAAGCCAATTATTTTGTTTGCCTTCTTAACAACTTCTGAACATTGTTGACTCGGTTTTAGGTTCTCGATATTGTTACTCCCAGATCAGTTTCTTTGTTTACATTCTTAAGCTGAGTGCCATTCATCGAATAGTTTGCTTTCTCATTTAGGTATCCGACATGTAGTACTTTACATTTATCCGCATTGAAACTCATTTGCCAAATTTGGGCCCAACATGACAATTTATCTAGATTGTGTTGCATATCGTCAACTTGTTCTTTTGAGAGTACGCTATTTGCAATTTTTGTATCGTCAGCAAATTTTGAGATTGTGCAGGTGAGACCCTCATCTATGTCGTTGATGTAAATTAGAAAGAGAATTGGTCCTAGTACCGATCCCTGGGGTACCCCGCTACTTACATTGGTCCATTTAGATGCCTTACCGTTTATGACTACCCTTTGCTTTCTGTTGCTGAGCCAATTTTCTATCCATTTCAACACACCGTCTTGTATTCCATGCGCTTTTAGTTTTAGCAGTAAACGTTTGTGGGGAACTTTGTCAAAGGCCTTTTGAAAATCAAGGTATATAATATCTACAGCTTTACTCTCATCGTAGAGGTTGAGGATATCGTGGAAGAAGTCTAAGAGGTTTGTTAAACAGGAACGTTTTTTACGAAAGCCGTGTTGAGTATCTTTAAGTATGTTATTTTCCTCTAAGTGATTTACGAGTCTGTCTCGTATGACCGTTTCTAGCATTTTACATACAACTGAGGTTAAGCTAATTGGACGATAGTTACTGGGTAGGGATTTGCTGCCTTTTTTGAATATCGGTGTTACGTTGGCTAGCTTCCACTGATCAGGCATAGTTCCAGACTGCAAGGATTTATTGAATAGTAATGTCAGTGGTTTGGAGAGCTCATTCTTAGCTTCCTTTAGAACTCTAGGCGAGATTGTATCAGGTCCTGGCGTTTTATTTACCTTGAGTTTATCTAAACAATTCAATACTTCTCTCTCTGTAACGGTGATATTGCTTAGAACATCTGAATTATCAATCTGAATCGGCGATGGTGTAGGGATATCACTGAGGTCTTCTGTTGTAAAAACTGATGCAAAGAAGGTATTGAGGGCATTACTCATTTGTACTTCGTCTTTGGTGTATTCTCCTTTTTCATCGACTAACGGTCCAACAGTTGAAGTAACTACTTTTTTCTTTCTGATATAACTATAGAATTCTTTCGGGTTTGTTTTACTTTGATTCGCAATATGTAACTCTAAGGTCTTTTACTTTGCTTAATTAACTTTTTGGCTTTGCGTCGTAGCTCTACAAATTTCACCCGTTCTTCGTCATTTTGTGAGGATTTTAATCTATCATTAGCAATTTTTTAGCAAGCAGGCAGTTTGAAATATCTTTATTCCACCATTTGGGCTTATTATTATGGCCTGGACGCCGTATTTTCGATGGTATGCAGTCTTGCACTGCTTTTAGGTAAGTGGTTTCGAATAACTTCCAAGATGTATTTATGTCGTTATTGTTAATTAAAAATCTCCAGTCAGTTTCTTTAAACATAGCTCTAAGTTTATGGAAGTTTGCTTTCTTGAAATTAGGGACTTTTTCGATGCTACTATTTGGTTCGTTACTAGTAAACTTTAAAGTGAAAGTTATCGTACGATGGTCGCTGTTACTGAATTCATCACCAACATTCAAATTCTCTATCAATTCTTCTTTTGTTGCAAGTACAATGTCAAGAACGTTATTACCACGGGTCGGCATTCGAACAAATTGATAAAGCGAACTCTCTTGCAAGTTCGTATACAAGTCATGTCCGGAGTGTGAAGTAAGAGTATCGCCCCACTTGGTCACAGGTAAATTAAAGTCGCCAAAAATTACGGTATCTTGTGAGTTACTTACATCTGCAATTTGTTCGTAAATTTCTCGGTCAGTGTGCACTGATTGAGCTGGAGGTCTGTATATTAACGCAAGTATTATTTTTGTACCTTTATTATTCTTTATTAGCACAAAAGATGTGTCGACGTTCACAATTTGAGGTTTTGACACGAGGGTCGGGTTAAGACTTTCTTTGATATAAAATAAAACGCCACCTCCATTTTTATTTATTCGGCTGTTCTCAAACATTACATAACCGGGAAGTGAATACTCTGCTAAAAAGTCTCTATCTTGTGTATTGAGCCAAGATTCTGTTATGCCAATCACATCATAATTTTCTGTAAACACTAGTTCCTCTAAATCTGAAAATTTATTGCGTATGCTACGAGCGTTTGCATAGAAAACATTCAAAGTTTTGGATTTGGGATTCAAGGAACGGTCTTTATTCAAATTATTGGTTCTGGTCGGATCTACATTTACATTCATGGCTGTCCTCGGTCCTCGGTCGTTATCCCTGACGGTTTTGAATTTGGGTCGTGTTGGTGGAGCTTTATCCAAATTCGCGGTTCTTGACGGATTAGTATTTAATTCCTTTGTAGATTGCCATCCTCGCTGTCTTCGGTCCTCCTTCCTGGTTGTCCTGTGCTGAGTCGATTTCTTCTCCGAAAATCCTTCACCGCATCGTTGAGAAGACGCCCAAAACGCGCTGCTCCCACCTGGTTCAGATGAACTCCATCGTCCGAAAACAAATAGTCATCGTAGTAGAAATTGTCCCAGGTGTCGACGAATCCCACGTTCTCCTTCCTGCAGAGGTTTGCTAGACAACGATTTGTGCTGGTGGCTACGTTGTAAAATCGGCTCTCTACACCGAGCCGGGGGACGATTCCTGAGACGATGATCCTTGATGACTTCTCCTTAAACGACTTGATCAGCTGCTGGTACTTTAAAAGCAAATCTTCCGACCGGGTTCGCTGTACATCGTTGGATCCAACGTGGATGACGTACATTGTATTAGCTGGGGCCAGCTTTGATACTTCGTCAACTGCTGCAACTACGTCATCCACACCACCACCAGGGATACAAAAACGCTTCCTGGTCTTAGGTGCCCTGGCGCAAAACTCTGTGAGCTGACCACGTATCATCGAGTCTCCCACGAGCCGGACTTCTTCTATTTCCTCTTCGTCATCTGAGTCTGCGAGTATCTGGAAACGGTTTTGACACTCGGTAATCGGTATGTGTTTCCTGGTCTTGGGGCAAACGTTGTTCCTCACGACACGGAAGTTGTCTTGAGGGGGAAGAGAGTCGCTATTTGTATCTTGAGTATCGGAAACATCAGCTGAAATGGCTACTGTAGGCGTTGAATTGTTGGCAGTTGACGTTGGGGCGTTGGTGGCTGCTGGAGTTGCGGTGACAATTGAAGTTTGTGGCACTCCAACGTTGAGTGTTACAAACTCTTGCAGTGATTATGTAGTTGTTATAAATATATTGTAGGGATGGTGGCCGAGAGTTACCTACAAGCTGGTCTGATATGTAGTTGTTATAAATATATTCACATTGAAGATCCTAAATTGAATTACAAACCGTTTGTGGAGAGGAGTTTATTGATAACGTCAAAATTAGGTTGTAGGATTTTTTTTTTTTAAATTATCATTTATAAGATGCAAATAATTCATCAAATAATTATGAGTCCATTAGTTTATGCCTGTATTTAAGAAGTTGATTGTTTATTGATGTGTGTGTTGTTGATTCCACCGGCAAAGTGTTATTAAATATATCTCAAAAGTGCAATGCCAGTACAAGATACCATAGCAATCAAATAGCGATCTTGAATGGACGATAAGCGTGTGAGTGCTTACGTGTGTGTGTGTGTGTGTGTGTGTGTGTTGGAATGCACGCTTGCGCACGTGCCAATATCTGTATGCACTCAATCACATGTTGTGTTGTGTAAACATGCAAATGAAAGAGAGAGAGCGAGAGAGAGAGAGAGAGATAGAGAGGATAACAATCATTATATATGAAACATACTTATTATTAGGAAATATAACAAAGCGTAGTACAGGCAGCTACAAATAGAAAATACCTAATATACTCGTATTTCCGCCTCGGCCCTACCCTGACACCATTTTCCCATTTATGGTATCCGATTGTGTGACAACAGGTGTTAAGCTTACACAGGTGTACGCAACAGAAGCACGCGTACCAACAACAGCGATAGCAAATCCATTGTTTCGTACTAAAAACACATACATACTTCTTGAAAAAATAACTATCTAATCTTTTCTTTGAGATACATGGATAATATGATCGTACCTGCAGTAGATCAAAGTATATAAATGGTCAATAAGGAATAATGGCCGAGGTATGAGAGTGCCCTGTAAATTACTCCACGTCAGCATTAGTGTGTTGGCATTTACTGTGTGGAGTGTACAAAACATAGATAGACAGATAGATAGAGATATACAGTAGATAGATAGATAGATATAGATATATACATGTAATTATATAGCTTGTTTTTACCTGACGGAAAATGTAATCCATTAACAGATGATTACTCGATAATTAATGTTAAAATACGAAAATAGTTGGTCTGTGTATCATGGTAATATTACGTTTATATAATTAACAACATATTAACAACATCACCATGTGGTGATGGGCTGGTCTATCAGAGTGAGAACTGAGCAATCTCTGCCATACCCATAGCTTACTCTGACTGTTCCTTTTACTTATATATCTTCTAGATCTCAAGTGGCGGCGTCTTTTCCGTGGATTGACCTCCCTACTGCCAACCTAGAAGTTGGCAGATTGGGAGCCAAAGCGTCACATTTTTCCCTTACCTCTCAACTTTCCCTTCATAATTGCTGAGGGGCACAGGGCCTTGGGTGGGGCTTTGGTTTCCCGGGTGTTTCCGCACCCTCCTCAGCTCCCTGCCTTGGAGTGGCTTCGGTCACCCGGGCTTTGTTAGTGGTAAGCAGGGAGGATTTTGTGGGGGCGCTCATTTATGGCCTTGGCCTTGCTCGAGACCTTGGGGCTGTTCGGCCAGACAGCCTGGGGAACAACAACAACAACAACATATTTTACCCTGAAAACCTTCGTAATAACCGAGTTATCAAGATGGGGATATGGTAGTTCACCGTAAGCTGAAAAAAACATACTATAAATAAAGTAGGTGTGCAGTTTTCGCAATACCAACATAATAAAAATGCATACGCAACTCTGCGACCTAGAATTCTTCAAGTAGTATTGAATCTCTTAGGTAAAATCGGTATATGTATTATATATATATATACTGTATATATATATATATAATTATATACTCGGAATTCCTTCACTTCGCCCACTATTATTGTTTTTCAGAGTTTTATTGAAGTGACCCCTACCCCCTATGATTATATAATTTAACCTTGATGAAGTAGCCTACTCTAGGAACATTAATTAACCTTACTCACCACACCACCACCGAGTATTAATCTTCTATTGAAGGAGACCTGACCAACAGTGTAAGAAGGGTTCAAGGACCTCATCTAGGAGAACTCCCCATGCCCTTACCATCTGAGAGGTACCACAGGAGTGCACTCAGTAATCCGCAATACCAGTTCAGGATTTTTGAGGAAAGTCAGGCAATTGTTGATGCTTCAAAACGTATTGACTAAAGAAACCAAGCTTGCTCTCCATTCAATTGAACTGACCGGCGTGCCGTAAAGTTCAGATACTGTCTGTAAAACCCTATACTAGGGATCTCGTTAGACCCGGGCCTGCCTAGCTAACGTGAATACCCTACTTAGGCGGTGACTAGTTCGTCTAGTGAAGAGTGTGTACGGCCTGCCGATATCTCTTCTTAGACTGCAACTCCCCGTTAATCCACCAACCCTATACTAGATATCTCGTTAGACCCGGGCCTACCTAGCTAACGTGGATATCCTACTTAGGCGGTTACAAGTTATTCTAGTGAAGAGTGTGTATGGCCTGCCGATATATCTTCTTAGATTACAAGTCCCCATTAACCCCTAACCCTACAGTATACTAGGGATCCTTGTTAGACCCGGGCCTGCCTAGCTAACGTGGAGATCCTACTTAGGCGGTTACTAGTTAGTCTAGTGAAGAGTGTGTACGGCCTGCCGATATCTCTTCTTAGAATACAAGTCCACGTTAACCCCCAACTCTATACTAGGGATCCTTGTTAGACCCGGGCCAGCCTAGCTAACGTGGAGATCCTACTTAGGCGGTCTAGTGAAGAGTGTGTACGGCCTGCCGATATATCTTCTTAGACTACAAGTCCCTGTTAAACCCCAAAACCCTATACTAGGGATCCTTGTTAGACCCGGGCCTGCCTAGCTAACGTGGAGATCCTACTTAGGCGGTGACTAGTTCGTCTAGGAAGAATGTGTACGGCCTGCCGATATTTCTTCAAAAACTACAAAGTTGTCGACAGTTGTGGCTTGTCACAATAACTCTAGAGTGGGAAACCCCAGTGTCCTTGTCGAGGAACTTTGTCATCGTTCGGCCTGCCGACATGCCATAGACTCCCCCGCGAGGGTACATTTTCTATAGTGAAAAGTAGAGAGACTACGGCCTGCCGCCCTCTCTACTGTTCTCTGTTTAAAGTGGACACTGCCACTTGGCACAGGTAATCTCAAGCCTCTGAGACCGCTGTGTTTAGAGATAGGGCTTGGCAAGATACCCTCACGGGCACTCTGCAGAGACAAGTCCTTGGTACACTGAGTCTGTGGTATACCATATGACTGTGTAACTTAAAGGTTTAAACACCTCCCCGGATCCCCTGAACCTCTCATAAAGATCAGGGCAGACAGTAAAATCACGTTCACTGAACTTACTGCGTTCGTCCGATATCGACCACATAAGACTCAATATTTAAGATCCTAGTCCGAGAGTACCTTAACAGGACTTCATCAACGGTTGATATGCTGATCAGAACAGTCGAGTAGTTTCTCCTACCTCTGAAATACTCGCGTTAGTTCGGTATGGTGCCCAACAGTAATTCGCCAGACGGTTACTATATGTTACGGAGCCATACTTAAGATCTCAAGCCCAATCAACCCATCTGTAACTACTACACACAGCCGGCCCACCTAGACGGCCTACAGGTAAGCAGCCAACGAGAATCAATTACCTCCAGAAGTGTCCACTGGAGACATCCATCGAGAAGTTACCACGCCGGGAGACCAAGAGAAGAAGATAGAGTAACAACAGCGGGAAAAGTGTCGAGTGAATAAAATAAACAGAGTTCCTCCAAAAGTGGCCTAAATACGTATAAATCCGCACCAGTGTTAATAAGCGAGTCATAAAGCTACGAGTTGTACTCCCATACAGTACGAGTGATACGGATCAATAATTTGCCATCCACCAGTGAATCCATTTTGAATTAATAAATTTTAACCTGTTTTTGAGACTTCAGCGACTGCCGAAATTAACCAAAGTGCAAGAAAATATTTCAGAGTCTCCCTGTGACTCCCCATTTTCTATACAACCCAGCTGCATACTCATGGGGGTACTTGACCTTGAAATTTAAACACCGTGACATTCCTGAAAGAAAGCGACAGTGGTCACCCCACTACTAAGAAACACTTCTCCATCGTCTACCCCAGTGTCTTAAAAACTATCTCGAAGATGACTTGTAGTTGAGTTGGTCTATAATAAGTGCTCCCTATCTAGCTCCGCGACTGTGCTCGGAGTCAGTGATAAAATTAAGTGCTATTCACTGGCAGTGATACGTGTCTTTATATGTTCAGTTCCAGATTATTTCTCCAATATAGTGCAAGAGAAATAAAGCTGTATTATTAAACCATATCTTGTGATATACTTATCCTCTGTTTTCCTTTCATATTATATATACGTATTTGAACTTGGAAGTAACATTGGAGTAGAACTCACCATATCCAATTGTTAATCCTGCATAACATCAGGGCATAACATTGGTGGCTAGCGGTGGTTCTCTATTCGGACGGAAGAATTCATTATATTGAACATATTTGGAAAGAAACAGCTGAGATAAAGATACTATATAAATATGGCCGCTCCACGCTCTCACATTCTCATCCCCAAATATGATGGGGAGACGTATGAAATTGAAGTGTATATGGACATAGTAAAACCAGTGCTAGACTTAGCTTATACAACGGACCGCAAAAAAATAGCCGTCCTTCTTACGCAGTTAGGAAAGGCCGTTTCCCTTGTAGCCCCACAAATAACCCCTGCACTCACCTGGGATGCATTCAAACCCATGGTGATTGAGGCAATTAAGCCTTCTCTAGGTGTGTTTGTAGCACACAACAAAATCAAGGACATCAAGTATGATGGTGAACTTGATGCAACTATCACAAGCATCAATCAACAAGTAAGGGCCGCATTCCCTATGTTGATGAGAAATATGCAAGAACAGCATATTTTAGTGCATTTAGTGAAAGTACTACCATCAGCAGTACAAGAATATTTTGACATTCACGATTCCGTAGAGTTTCAGCGGGATATAGTGACCATACGGAGGATATTAGCCTCCCAACCCAAGAAACCAATGATTGCAGCGATTAAAAGGTTCACCACACACCCACAATTACCATACCGAGCTGGTGAACAGGCCCAGTACAACCGCCAAACTGCTCCATCCACCACCGTCCCGGGTACTACCAGCCAAGCAGACCAACCTTCAAACCACACCAGCTGAGAAGAGTGTTTCCCCGCAACCAACACCAATGCCCAGGTAAACCACACCCTCTAGTTATCATTAACCCATATGACTTTTCTGCTTGTAATTCCCGGTGCCCTCTCCATTTCATCCGTGACTCCGCCAAGTCTAACCGAGCCACACAGCCCAGAATTTCTGCGAATGAGGAAGAACTGCCAGAGGAGGAAATAAATGAGACCGCGGAAACAGACGACATCCTTCAGGCGTACCCGGAGAAGGACAACCTCGACCTTGTAGAAGGAGAAGAGGAAACAGAATCCCCGGATTTTTAAGTTCTCCCCCGCCCACCATGGCTTCGGCGGGAGAGTAAAAAAGTGAGCGCCCACCTCCCATATATCACCTAGCCAAGATAAAGGGCGTTCCCGTCCGATTACTGATCGACACTGGCGCTGCTCGATCGTGTTTATTTAATTCCTATTAGGTAAAACACAAGAACAGATTTGGCAAACTCCAACCTACCACTTCAAATCTCATTTGTGCAGGTGATACCCCTCTTCACATCAGAGGGGAAACTCTCCCTCTCCAAATAACCACTCCTGCCAAACATGCACACTGTCATCATCCTTTTATGGTGTTCCATTCGGAATGCAGACACTACGACGGATATTTGGGATTGGACCTACTTCAGAAGCCCAAGTGGTCTGCGGGCAACGACCAATCCACTTAAAAAAATAAACACACAAAACAAAACACTTCAACCAAAACCTCAGCTTCCTAACTCGAACTTAAGAAAACAACCGAGTTCCCAGAATCCAAATAAACAACAGAAGAAGAAGGTACAACCACAAGGCTACAAGGATTCCAAGCCAGCATTCACCAACCCAAATTGTCACCACCACAGTCGTAAGAAGCCCCTCACCACCAACGACCGCCCCAGTGTCAACCTTGCTCATCAACCCACTGAAACTCCCGCAGAAGGTTCTGAACGTGCATCCAATGGTGGGCACTGTTGCAACATTGCTACTGAAGCTCTATTTTCTCATTTTCCTGACCCAGAGATCACTCCCCCTGGAGTGAACATTGCTACTGAAGCCCAACATGATCTTTGTGACCTCATCCCTAACTCTTCCATTGCTACTGAAGCCCATAATTACGATACCCAACAGGCAGGACAACAATCAAAAGTGAAACCGTGAAAGTGAAAAGTGAAGCAGTATAATCTCCTGCCAGACCAAATGTTTTCAGTCTGTGCACCCCCCCACCATAATTAGTCCTGCCATCACAAACGAAAGAACCGAGATTCTTCCCCAACATGAAAAATGGGTAAGAATCCGACCCATGCCGCAGCCCATCATGATCTTGACCCCCACCGGTATTTCAGAAGGACCCGACCGGTGTAGGATCCAGCCCGCCATCCTATCCTCCCGACACAATGCCATCCTCATTGCCAACATCTCGGATGAGAAACTGACATTACCTCGGGGCCTCATAATAGGCAACTTAGAGACCTTTGATGAGGTCGCCCCAATACCAAAGAAAACTCAGCAGTCGCCCATACTGCCCCATGTTCCCGAAAAATTTACCCAACACCAACAACAGCAGATGAGACAACTCCTCCTGGAGTTTCATGATGTTTTCGCCCAGACTTCGACTGCAATCGGCAAGACCACCGTAGAGGAACACTCCATCCACACCACAGGACCCCCTCTGCGGCAGCCTTCCCGCCGTAAAAATTTGGTGCAACGAAAAGAGGAAGAGCAGCAAGTCCAAGACATGCTGGATGCCGGTATCGCCACTCCCTCCGTCAGCCCCTGGTGATCCCCAGTTGTCCTGGTGAAAAAGAAAGATGGCTTCACCCGGTTTTGCGTGGACTATCGCCGCCTCAACGACGCCACAATTAAGGATGCCACACCATTGCCTAGAATCGATGATTCCCTTGATTCTCTTCATGGCTCCAAATGGTTTACCACGCTAGACTTACAGGCCGGATACTGGCAAGTTACCATAACCCCCGAGCACCAGCAGAAGATAGCATTTTCGACCAGTGGAGGATATCTCTACGAATTCAACGTGCTGCCCTTTGGATTATGCAATGGTCCTGCCATTTTTTCCTAATTAATGGGGTCCGTACTCAGAGGACTTACTTGGGAAACCTGTCTGGCTTACCTCGACGACGTCATCGTCTACTCTAAAACCTGGTCAGAACATCTTCAAAGGCTTCATCAGGTATTGCAACGCATCCGAGACGCCGGGCTAAAATTAAAACCCTCAAAGTGCGAACTTGCGAAAAACACTGTAGGATTCTTAGGACACGTCATTTCCGCACAAGGTATTTCCCCTGACCCTAAGAAACTCTCAAATATCGCTAATCAACAGCCACCCACCACAGTGAAAGGAATGAGGTCTTTTCTAGGATTAGCCACCTACTACAGAAGATTTGTTCCAAAATTTGCCGAGATTGCTCGGCTCCTCCATCAATTGACCCATAAAGACACCCCTTTCGAATGGACCTCTGAACGCAACTTAGCATTTGAAACATTGAAGGAGAAATTAGTGCAAGCCCCGACTGTAGCTTTTCCAGACTACCAACAACCTTTCCGATTATATACCGATGTTTCTTTATACGCCATTGGCGCAGTACTAGCTCAGGTACAAGACGGCAAGGAGCATGTCATAGCATACGCCAGTTCGACCTTGAATGCTGCACAACAAAACTACGCAGCCACCAAGTGCGAGTGCTTAGGCGTCATCTGGGCCCTGAACCACTTTAGATCTTTTGTGTTAGGAGCTAAACTAGACGTCATCAAGGACCATCAGTCCCTGCAATGGCTTAGACATTGCGAAACCAGCTCTGCCCTCTTGGTACGATGGAGAGAAACCTTAGAGGAGCACGATTTCGAAATTCATTATAGGCCCGGAAAGCTACATACCAACGCGGACGCTTTGTCACGTTTACCTGTCCCAGCATCGTCGCCCACCCCTCTAGCCGCACTACAGCCCACTGACCAAGACTCACCTACCCCGACAGACAAACCCTCACCACCAGAGCCCACCATGTTGCAACTCTGGGAGAAGAAAATCAAACCTAAGTGGATCCCTCGTCACATTTTTTTCACATATCTGTCGATGGGGTAATCAGTTGACCACCGAGTCCGGACACATTATTGTCGAACCCACCATGGCCCAGGAATACATGATCTCTATTCATGAGGGAAACGGTATCCATTTGGGACAAAGGAAGATGCTCCAGGTGTTCCAAAGTCAATACTGGGCGGTTAATCCTTCAGGTATTGCGAAACGGTTAACCAAGGCCTGCAAATCCTGTGCCATGGGAAAAGATAGGTGCAAAACCCCAGGACCAGCCGGGACCATCTCTGCCCATAAGCCATGGCAATTAATTTCATTGGACGTCATGGGACCTTTTCCACCCAGTCACGGAAAACGTTTCATCGTTACGTTCGTGGACGTGTACTCAAAGTTCTTAATCGCCTGTCCCAGCAAAGATCATTCAGCAATAACAGTGGCCGAATTACTCGCCACCGAAATTGTTCCTGTGTTTGGACTACCCCTAGCCCTGCTGTCTGACAACGCCCCAGAATTTACAGGACAAATATGGGAAGCATTCACCTCCAAATGTGGAATAAAGGTGAAACACTCTTCCCCTTATTGGCCACAAGGGAACGCCATATGTGAACGAAGCCACCGATTTATTAACAACCAGCTAATAACGAAAATGATCGAGTTACAATCCACTGTCTGGCCCAGCCAGATAAAAATGATTCAATGGGGTCTAAACTCTTGCCCCCGAGCAGATGGAATATCTCCCCACGAACGCGTCTACAGAGTAGCACCATTGCTGCTACCATTTCGACATCTGACCACTCCCCCGTCCACGCAGTATACCGTAGACCCCTTCCAACAATTAAAAAATACCCTCCACACTGCACAAGCCTGTCAAGATGTCACCACCGACGTCTCCGACCCTCAAAACCCCTTTGCTATTGGTGACACCGTCATGGTCGCCAAGTTACCTGTCATTAATAAACTTGGCCCACGATATGTGGGCCCCCACTCAATTGAGAAAATACTCAACCCTTTCCAAGTCATCATCAATTACCCCAGGGAGTTCAGAACTTACCGAAACAGGTTCGTGAGAAGATATTCACCCATTTAGCTCGATACCATTACACCACCACCAGCAGAACAAAACCAAACTCCAGAACCATCAAAAACAACCATCACACCTCATGCTAAGGAAGGCCCGGGGTCTCCTAACTTTCGGCTAGTCAATATGCCCCCCTTGCTTCCCACCATTCCCAAAGTTAACACACAAACCACACAACAGATCATACAACACACGCCAAGAACACCACCCCCATTTCAACTTTCTCGTAACGTCACCACCAGCCCCTCTACCTCAGATGCTCTCAAACGTAAACTTCCTACCACTCCTGCCCCAAAAACCACCACTTCCTGCTATAAACTAAAACCGCGTGAAAAATTGAAGAAATCCATAATTCCCACACCCTTCAGGTCCAAACTAAGAAAAAAACCCACACCCCAGCCTCACCCTTCTCCAGAATCCTCACCCACATCTTCACCTCCTGCAAAGAAACGCCGCCCAACGACGTCACCACTCACCTCACCCCCCAAGTCAACCTCCTCCTCTGCTCCTCCACGCTCCACTTCAAGATCACCTTCTTCCTCTCCTCAGCATCATCTTCCCCAGCCTTTACCCATCAAGGCTAAAGTTCCGCCAATTTCAAAACCAACCATCCCTCTACCAACATCATCTCCACCTCAAATAACCTCACCAACTTCTCCGCCTCACCTGCCAAAAACAATGTCTCTCCCTACCACCCCGCGAAATGCACCTTCCCCTCCTATCCTTACCCCATATTCACCCTCTCAACCTTCAACTTCCTTTTCACTACCCCGATAAACAACAACACCATCTCGTCTAGCCCCTCCAACTACATCTCCATTTCCCTCGACCATACCAAAAACACCTCTATCTCCAACATCAACACACTCTCCAAATTATGCTCCAAAACCTCCATCTCTTCCCCCGTCCACTCCCAATCCTAAACCAGCATCCCCGTCGCCCTCATCCACCACCAGTACTGAAACACCTCTCCGCGGAACTATTCGCACTAAATCAGGTTGATTAAGCAAACCACCCGACCGATTCACACAGACATGATCAGCAATCCAAACTCCTGTCACACATCCATACCCTCACCACCAAATAAACACAATTCGCCCTCTCCAGCAACCAGAAATCCTTCAAATACACCCTGAAACTAACACAAATTCCGCTCCACACACACAAAACTGGCCCCCCTGCCAACCAACCAGCCGACCTGCTACTTTCGCGTCCGCAAGAAGTCATGACATCTCGCCTCAAGAAGCGAGGAAGGTCATTCACTCAGCCGACCCCACCACAGAAAC
Source organism: Paralithodes platypus (assembly GCA_032716605.1). NCBI lineage: Eukaryota > Metazoa > Arthropoda > Malacostraca > Decapoda > Lithodidae > Paralithodes > Paralithodes platypus. Next base: position 52,498,191 of record CM064548.1, read on the forward strand.
AACTCCTGCCGATCTCCTGTCTACTTCCACCATCGCCATGCCTTTTACTCCATTCATCAAGAGAATACAATGGTCCAACGACAGAGTAAACTTCACGAGAATAAGGCACATCCAAGAAGCTTTCGTGGCATCATTAGAACCAAACACCAAAGCTCACGTCGCTGTACTTGTGGATCCCATCAAAACACCCGACTTAAGATCACTAAGGTGGTGGACACACATCGCTTGACTGCCTGTAATACGCGCCCAAGGCAATTTACTAACCTTTGCACCCGAGGCCCGAGGACGGGCCTTAAAAGGGGAAGACGAAAGTAAAATACCTGTACCTCGAAAGAGAAAGCGAGAGGCAGAATTCCCAGACAAGAAGGAACACAGGAAACCAGCACGGAGGCCGAAGAAGATGAGAGAGAAGGCAGAGGAGGTACCGGAAGCAGGCACATCACGAATGGACCCGGACCGGATACGAGAAAACACCCCGGGAGAAGAACACCCCACCACACCAAAACGGACACCGACTCCTAATACCACCACAAAGAAGAAACTGAGGTTCAGTGTCCACTTCTAAGCCACCATGTTCAATGGTGATTATCACATTGTAATTTTTAAGTAATGTTATCATAACCCTGTATAACCAAAAATAAACCAACGTTATGATCAACCATGTATTCTTGTGTTATCTGTTCTCCCTAACTCACAATATACTCAAGGGAGATTTGAAAAGTAGTAATCCATGTATTCTTGTGTTATCGGTTCTCCCCAACTAACAATATACTCCGGGGAGAATTGAGAAGTACTATTAAGAGAATCTTCACTACAGAAGAAATCAATGCAAGATGAAACCATTATATGCCTGTATGAAACGTGTTTATGCAATAAGATGTGAACCCATACTTCAATAGACCCTGGAACCTTGTCTTTCCACACATTGATACACATGCCTTTTTTTTACATTCTTCAACTAGTTTACTAGTTATACAAACCACACATGATTTTTCTATATAAGAGTCCCCTGTAAATCCTCGTCCCCAGGTAAAATAGCGCGGGAGATCTGCCGCTCCCGCGCCCCGAAAGGGGGCGCTCCGGACGTTTAAATACCTGGTGTACACACAGGCCTACCAACACGGACCGGGCAGGTAGATACGTACACCGCCCTGTAGACACCACCATGCCGAGAGAGATTTATATATTCTTATGCCTAAAATTACTATCAACCAAGATCAGTAGTAAAACCCAGCCAACACCACCACAAGAAGGAGGGAGAAAGAATAACGCCGTCTCGCACGCATCGCGACCCTCAACTGTCCGGTACACACGACACACCTTCAATGCACTCGACACCACCAATTCTCCCCGAGAGCCCAAAACTCGGAATTCCTTCACTTCACCCACTATTATTGTTCTTCAGAGTTTTATTGAAGTGACCCCTACCCCCTATGATTTTATAATTTAACCTTGATGGAGTAGCCTACTCTAGGAACATTAATTGACCTTACTCACCACACCACCACCAAGTATTAACCTTCTATTGAAGGAGACCTGACCAACAGTGTAAGAAGGGTTCAAGGACCCCATCTAGGAGAACTCCCCATGCCCTTACCATCTTAGAGGTACCACAGGAGTGCACTCAGTAATCCGCAATACCAGTTCAGGATTTTTGAGGAAAGTCAGGCAATTGTTGAGGCTTCAAAAAGTATTGACTAAAGAAACCAAGCTTGCTCTCCATTCAATTGAACTGACCGGCGTGCCGTAAAGTTCAGATACTGTCTGTAAAACCCTATACTAGGGATCTCGCTAGTCCCGGGCCTGCCTAGCTAACGTGAATACCCTACTTAGGCGGTGACTAGTTCGTCTAGTGAAGAGTATGTACGGCCTGCCGATATCTCTTGTTAGACTGCAAGTCCCCGTTAACCCACCAACCCTATACTAGGGATCTCGTTAGACCCGGGCCTGCCTATCTAATGTGGATATCCTACTTAGGCGGTTACTAGTTATTCTAGTGAAGAGTGTGTATGGCCTGCCGATATCTCTTCTTAGATTGCAAGTCCCCGTTAACCCCTAACCCTATACTAGGGATCCTTGTTAGACCCGGGCCTGCCTAGCTAATGTGGAGATCCTACTTAGGCGGTTGCTAGTTAGTCTAGTGAAGAGTGTGTACGGCCTGCCCATATCTCTTCTTAGACTACAAGTCCCTGTTAAACCCCAAAACCCTATACTAGGGATCCTTGTTAGACCCGGGCCTGCCTAGCTAACGTGGAGATCCTACTTAGGCGGTGACTAGTTCGTCTAGGAAGAATGAGTACGGCCTGCCGATATTTCTTCCAAGACTACAAAGTTGTCGACAGTTGTGGCTTGTCACAATAACTCTAGAGTGTGAAACCCCAGTGTCTTTGTCGAGGAACTTTGTCATCGTTCGGCCTGCCGACGTGACATAGACTTCCCCGCGAAGGTACATTTTCTATAGTGAAAAGTAGAGAGACTATGGCCTGCCGCCCTCTCTACTGTTCTCTGTTTAAAGTGGACACTGCCACTCGGCACAGGTAATCTCAAGCCTCTGGGACTGCTGTCTTTAGAGATATTGCTTGGCAATATACCCTCACAGGCACTCTGCAGAGTGCCTGTACACTGGTACACTGAGTCTGTGGCATCCCATATGACTGTGTAACTTAGAGGTTTAAACACCGCCCTGGGTCCCCCGAACCTCTCATAAAGATCAGGGCAGACAGTAAAATCACTTCCACTGAACTTACTGCGTTCATCCGATATCGACCACATAAGACTCGATATTTAAGATCCTAGTCCGAGAGTACCTTAACAGGACTTCATCAACGGTTGATAAACTGATCAGAACAGTCGAGTAGTTTCTCCTACCTCTGAAATACTCGCGTTAGTTCGGTATGGTGCCCAACAGTAATTCGCCAGACGGTTACTATATGTTACGGAGCCATACTTAAGATCTCAAGCCCAATCAACCCATCTGTAACTACTTCACACAGCCAGCCCACCTAGGTGGCCTACAGGGAAGCAGCCAACGAGAATCAATTACCTCCAGAAGTGTCCACTGGAGACATCCATCGAGAAGTTACCACGCCGGGAGACCAAGAGAAGAAGATAGAGTGACCACAGTGGGAAAAGTGTCGAGTGAATAAAATAAACAGAGTTCCTCCAAAAGTGGCTTAAATATGTATAAATCTGCACCAGTGTTAATAAGCGAGTCATAAAGCTACGAGTTGTACTCCCATACAGTACGAGTGATACGGATCAATAATTTGCCATCCACCAGTGAATCCATTTTGAATTAATACATTTTAACCTGTTTTTGAGACTTCAGCGACTCTGCCGAAATTTACCAAAGTGCAAGAAAATATTTCAGAGTCTCCCCGTGACTCCCCATTTTTTATACAACTCAGCTGCATACTCATGGGGGTACTTGACCTTGAACTTTAAACACCGTGACATTCCTGAAAGAAAGCGACAGTGGTCACCCCACTACTAAGAAACACTTCTCCATCGTCTACCCCAGTGTCTTAAAAACTATCTCGAAGATGACTTGTAGTTGAGTTGGTCTATAATAAGTGCTCCCTATCTAGCTCCGCGACTGTGCTCGGAGTCAGTGGTAAAATTAAGTGCTATTCACTGGCAGTGATAGTGTCTTTATATGTTCAGTTCCAGATTATTTCTCCAATATAGTGCAAGAGAAATAAAGCTGTAATATTAAACCATATCTTGTGATATACTAATCCTCTGTTTTCCTTTCATATTATGTGTACGTATTTGAACTTGGAAGTCCCAGTGGAGTAGAACTCACCATATCCAATTGTTAATCCTGCATAAAATCAGGGCATAACAATATATATACACTAAATATTTTTAAACTCACAGCCGGACTTGAACCACCGGCAGTCAGAACAAGTGCCCATACTTTAATCCACTATACCACAGCGTGATAGAGGATACTTGTGTGCAGTGGATTAAAGCATAGACACTCGTCCTGACTGTTGGTGGTTCATGTCTGCCTGGGAGTATATATATATATAATTACATTTATGATCGCATTGAATCTTAACCATTGGAATATTTTTCTATAATAAGATCAGCGTAACACCTTTTTGTAGCATTTTGAATATGGTGTAATTCAAATTTAGAATATATATAAAAAATAAATAGTGACCATAATCTGTGACCTTCACCATTCACCTTGACCACTCCTCGCTACCGCCAGACGCTGCAGACGCTCTGTCAACGCTCTCACGATATCGATCATAATTTGAGTATTAACTACTCATCCTCTTCATTCTTGTGCATGAAAGGTGGTTAAGAGCACGTTTAACCATCCTGTAGCTTAGTAAGTAACACTGCACGATATTTCGCTGTGTATTGACTGATAAATTTTGTGTTTATCAGAAGATTCCTGCTCGGACAGGGCGCCACTAGCGCCATCTGTTGTTTTGTTTTGTTTTATTTGAAACAAACGCTCTTCTTAGTTGATATAAAATCGTAGCCCCTAACTTTACCCATTACCTACTGTAGTAAGTATCAATTTAACTGCCTTGTATGTAAGTAAAGCTTTGCATATTAATTTGCTAATAAACAATATTGTGTACTAACTAACCTGCCTACAGGAACGAACGCCGACGCCATTTTGTAAACAAACTTTTTTTGGGGATTATACATATTAAATTCCAGCCAATTTTGTAGTAAATTTAAGTGCATTCATTTATCTTTTCCCCCTAGATATATTCTTGACTTTTCTCCTCAGAGTGATTTTACTTTAATCTAAGGGTGGTATTTGTACAAACTAACCTAGCCTAACCCAACCTGCCAAGCTTTTAACCTAATCCAAACCTAGCCTAGCCTATAGCCAGCCAATCTGTTGTTCTTATTAACTCTAGTAGATATTGTATTTAGTATCCTACTGTAGCTATATATCTGTAATTTTAGTTGTTGCTTGCACGATCTTGTAGTAACCTTTGACTGATACATTTTGTTTTGTTTTATCTAAAAAGAGTAGGCTACTGCTTTACTAGGCTACAGTGACACCAGGGCCATCTGTTGATACAGTATATTAACCCCTTGTGTGCAGTCACACTTTATTTTTATATAATCTCCATTTGGTGAATTGTATATTTAGTTACATATTCTGTTATATATATATATTTGTTTAAGGTTAGGTTATCACACCTGGTAGCCTATTTCTGCGTATTTTTATTTTATTATTTTCGGTTAGGCTATTCAACGCTGGTAGCCTATTGGTGCGTATTTCAATTTTTTTTAAACTTTTGGTTAGGCTATCGCCCCTGGAAGCCTAATTCTGCGTATCTCAAATTTGTTGTTTTCGGTTAGGCTATCACCCCTGATAACCTATTGTTGTGTATTTCAACATATTTGTTTTCGGTTGAAGTGATTGAAGTGTTTCTAAAGTGAGTGAAGTGTTTTAAAGTGAGTTAAGTGTTTTAAAGTGAGTTAAGTGTTTTAAAGTGAGTGAAGTGATCTGAAGAAACTGACTGTTACCATGCCTCGCACTTGTACGAACTGCGCCGGTAGGTTTGGTGAGTCCATGTTTGTTACTGTCAATCTTCAAGTCTGCCGTCTCTGCCAGCAACAAGAGAATTTGACAGTGAAATTAGATGAAGCCTACAACAAGATCAACGTCCTCACCATGAAGCTGGAATCACTCCAAGAGTTTGTAACACTCAACGTTGGAGTACCACAAACTTCAATTGTCACCGCAACTCCAGCAGCCACCAACGCCCCAACGTCAACTGCCAACAATTCAACTCCTGCAGTAGCCATTTCATCTGATGGTTCCGATACTCAAGAAACAAATAGTAACTCTCTTCCCCCTCAAGACAACTTCCGTGTCGTGAGAAACAACGTTTGCCCCAAGACCAGGAAACCCATACCGATTACCGAGTGTCAAAACCGCTTCCAGATACTCGCAGACTCAGATGACGAAGCGGAAATAGAAGAAGTCCGGCTCGTGGGAGACTCGATGATACGTGGTCAGCTCACAGAGTTTTGCGCCAGAGCACCTAAGACCAGGAAGCATTTTTGTATCCCTGGTGGTGGTGTGGACGACGTAGTTGCTGCAGTTGACGAAGTATCTAAGCTGGCCCCTGCTAATACAATGTACGTCATCCACGTTGGATCCAACGATGTACAGCGAACCCGGTCGGAAGATTTGCTTTTAAAGTACCAGCAGCTGATCAAGTCGTTTAAGGAGAAGTCATCAAGGATAATCGTCTCAGGAATCATCCCCCGGCTTGGTGTAGAGAGCCGATTTTACAACATAGCCACCAGCACAAATCGTTGTCTAGCAAACCTCTGCAGGAAGGAAAACGTGGGATTCGTCGACACCTGGGACAATTTCTACTACGATGACTATTTGTTTTCGGACGATGGAGTTCATCTGAACCAGGTGGGAGCAGCACGTTCTGGGCGTCTTCTCAACGATGCGGTGAAGGATTTTCGGAGAAGAAATCGACCCAGCACAGGACAACCAGGAAGGAGGACCGAAGACAGCGAGGGCGGCAACCTGCGAAGGAATTAAATGCTAATCTGTCAAGAACCGCGAATTTGGATAAAGCTCCACCAACACGACCCAAATTCAAAACCGCCAGGGATAACGACCGAGGACCGATGTCAGCCATGAATGTAAATGTAGATCCGATCAGAACCAAAATTTTGATTAAAGAACGTTCTGTGAGTTCTAAAACCACAACTTTAAAGGTTTTCTATGCAAACGCTCGTAGCATACGCAATAAATTTTCAGATTTAGAGGAACTAGTGTTTACTGAAAATTATGATGTGATTGGTATAACAGAATCTTGGCTCAATACAGTAGATAGAGACTTTTTAGCAGAGTATTCACTTCCCGGTTATGTAATGTTTGAGAAAAGCCGAATAAATAAAAATGGAGGTGGCGTTTTATTTTATATCAAAGAAAGTCTTAACCCGACCCTCTTGTCAAAACCTCAAATTGTGAACGTCGACACATCTTTTGTGCTAATAAAGAATAATAAAGGTACAAAATAATACTTGCATTAATATACAGACCTCCAGCTCAATCAGTGCAAACGGACCGAGAAATTTATGAACAAATTGCAGATGTAAGTAACTCACAAGATACCGTATTTTTGGCGACTTTAATTTACCTGTGACCAAGTGGGGCGATACTCTTACTTCACACTCCGGACATGACTTGTATACGAACTTGCAAGACAGTTCGCTTTATCAATTTGTTCGAACACCGACCCGTGGTAATAACGTTCTTGACATTGTACTTGCAACAAAAGAAGAATTAATAGAGAATTTGAATGTTGGTGATGAATTCAGTAACAGCGACCATCGTACGATAACTTTCACTTTAAACTTTACTAGTAACGAACCAAATAGTAGCATCGAAAAAGTCCCTAATTTCTAGAAAGCAAACTTTCATAAACTTAGAGCTATGTTTAACCCTTAATTAGCGGCTCACCACATAAGTCGTATTTAATAAAGCTGGACTATGTGGCGGCGCTCGACATAGGTCGAGTGGCAATTTCAGCACGTAATGTTGCTGAGAGAGAGAGACAAGTGGTGGCAGGAGAGTAGCGAGCGTATGACTGCTCCAGACCACCGCGGCGAACATACTGACACGAATCCCAGCTCCCTCCTCCCTCTCTCACTCGCTATATAAGGAATTGTATCGGGAAAGTGGCTAATTACATGCTTTTTGCACTCGCGTTGCACGGTTATTGCAAGAAAACTAGCCATCATAAAAGGATCGTTATGGTGTCATTCGAAAGCTCTGTTTATGCCCTTTCAGGGATAGGTACTTGTTTTACGTTCTGGGTCTTATTTAGGCATGAAAATGATCACGTAAACAGCCCTATTTTGGCTAAAAACACCCCGCTGGGCGGTACATATAAATAAACCGCATAGGCCGCTCGTAAGGTGTTAAAGAAACTGACTGGAGCTTTTTAATTAACAATAACGACATAAATACATCTTGGAAGTTATTCGAAACCACTTACCTAAAAGCACTGCAAGACTGCATACCATCGAAAATATGGCGTCCAGGCCATAATAATAAGCCCAAATGGTGGAATAAAGATATTTCAAACTGCCTGCTTGCTAAAAAATGTGCTAATGATAGATTAAAATCCTCACAAAATGACGAAGAACGGGTGAAATTTGTAGAGCTACGACGCAAAGCCAAAAAGTTAATTAAGCAAAGTAAAAAGACCCTAGAGTTACATATTGCGAATCAAAGTAAAACAAACCCGAAAGAATTCTATAGTTATATCAGAAAGAAAAAAGTAGTTACTTCAACTGTTGGACCGTTAGTCGATGAAAATGGAGAATACACCAAAGACGAAGTACAAATGAGTAATGCCCTCAATACCTTCTTTGCATCATTTTTACAACAGAAGACCTCAGTGATATCCCTACACCATCGCCGATTCAGATTGATAATTCAGATGTTCTAAGCAATATCACCGTTACAGAGAGAGAAGTATTGAATTGTTTAGATAAACTCAAGGTAAATAAAACGCCTGGACCTGATACAATCTCGCCTAGAGTTCTAAAGGAAGCTAAGGATGAGCTCTCCAAACCACTGACATTACTATTCAATAAATCCTTACAGTCTGGAACTATGCCTGATCAGTGGAAGATAGCCAACGTAACACCGATATTCAAAAAAGGCAGCAAATCCCTACCCAGTAACTATCGTCCAATTAGCTTAACCTCAGTTGTATGTAAAATGCTAGAAACGGTCATAAGAGACAGACTCGTAAATCACTTAGAGGAAAATAACATACTTAAAGATACTCAACACGGCTTTCGTAAAAAACGTTCCTGTTTAACAAACCTGTTAGACTTCTTCCACGATATCCTCAACCTCTACGATGAGAGTAAAGCTGTAGATATTATATACCTTGATTTTCAAAAGGCCTTTGACAAAGTTCCCCACAAACGTTTACTGCTAAAACTAAAAGCGCATGGAATACAAGACGGTGTGTTGAAATGGATAGAAAATTGGCTCAGCGACAGAAAGCAAAGAGTAGTCATAAACGGTAAGGCATCTAAATGGACCAATGTAAGTAGCGGGGTACCCCAGGGATCGGTACTAGGACCAATTCTCTTTCTAATTTACATCAACGACATAGATGAGGGTCTCACCTGTACAATCTCAAAATTTGCTGACGATACAAAAATTGCAAATAGCGTACTCTCAAAAGATCAAGTTGACGATATGCAACACAATCTAGATAAATTGTCACATTGGGCCCAAATTTGGCAAATGAGTTTCAATGCGGATAAATGTAAAGTACTACATATCGGATACCTAAATGAGAAAGCAAACTATCCGATGAATGGCACTCAGCTTAAGAATGTAAACAGAGAAACCGATCTGGGAGTAACAATATCGAGTAACCTAAAACCGAGTCAACAATGTGCAGAAGTTGTTAAGAAGGCAAACAAAATAATTGGCTTTATAGGCAGATCATTTGAGCATAAATCCAAAGACGTAATCCTAACCCTTTACAATTCCTTAGTCCGCCCTCTTCTGGAATACTGCGTTCAATGCTGGTGCCCTTATTACCAAAAAGACATAAACAAGCTAGAACGAGTTCAACGTAGAGTTACCAAAATGACACCTAGCCTAAATAACAAACCATACGAAGAGCGTCTTAGAGAATTAAATCTATTTCCTTTAACCCAGCGCAGATTAAGAGGTGACTTAATTCAAGTGTTCAAAATCATCAAAGGCATCGACAATATGAACTGTAGTAAGTACTTCACTATCGACCAATCTAATTACACACGGGGAAACGGTTGCAAAATTATTGGTAAATCTTTTAACTCACACGAATCTAAGAATTTCTTCTTCAATCGAGTTGTCAACTTGTGGAATGGGCTTCCCCGAGTCGTTATAGACTGCATCACCGTTGATTCATTTAAATTCCGCCTAGACAAATATCTCGCATCGAACCCGCGTCTGACTGCGTTTGTAAATGAATAACTTTATTTTATCCTCCCCTCAGTTACTTACCCATATGTCCCCTACTAACTTCCTAGTCCTGCCACGTTAGTGGCAGGGCAGTAGTTCCCTTTCCAATGTTCCCTTACCCACTCTAAACCACTGTTTGGACACTTGATCCTCAGTGTTTTGGAGGACAAGCAGCCTAGAAGGGTCACTAGATCTGTTGTTGCTTGATTTCCTTTGTACTCCTTTGTACCTTTGAATAACAAAAACAAAAAAATTGGACAATCGTTGCATTGACCAACCGAATTTGCCAGCAACATTTGGTGACGATACGTAACCCGTTCAGTACAGTTCTGTTTGTTTCATTTCATACTGGATATTAAGACAATTTTATTTAGTTTATGAAGGGCCTCCATAAAATTAGCATACTTTCAGCTAGGCCTATCTTAATTAACCCTTTTTACTACCACAGATCCTTCATACGCTCCACAAAATCGTCTAATTATAGCTAGACTACAATACAAAAGACGTCACCGGTACAAAAAGGGTTAAACAGTCTAGGAAGAGTTTAAAGACAATTATTAACACTCTTCTTTTGTTCTTTGACCTTGACCTTTAACCCTAAGTATTATAATATATATATATATATATATATATATTCTGACATACGGGGCCCTGTATGTTAATTTAAGAGTTAGAATTAGAGTTGAAGGAGTTTCAAACTACCCATGCGGCGAAGCAGACTAGCGAGCGAACTAGCGAGTGGGAAACCAGCTCACCAGCATACCAGCAAACAAGCCTTCACACCTGCGTGCGTCATAGGGGACCCTGCAAACTACTTCGATGACCCGACGCTATGATGTATGATCGACGCCAGGAGCTGTGATTGGACCAGGCACCTGCTATGCAACTAGAGGAGCTATGATAGGGGCGCGCACCATCACTCGCCTCCTGATTCGTTCCTACACCATCATTGTTTAGTATATAAGACCCGAGTAGTGGGCATTCAAATTAGTCTCATTTGGAGTTGGGGAAGGTGAACTTGCAGCTGGAGGAAGACGGGGTGAAGTATTATAATGGGATTGTGACTGTCCGTCAGATTATATAAGTGTGTGTTAAGTATGTTCGGTGTAAACACTTACGTTATGTTGGTTAGTGAGATATGTGATTGGGACGTTAACGCTACTATTGTGTACTTAACTATTTGATTGGGAATTAACGTTAACGCTACTATTTATGTACTTAACTATTTGATTGGGAATTAACGTTAACGCTACTATTTATGTACTTAACTATTTGATTGGGAATTAACGTTAACGCTATTATTATGTACTTAACTATTTTAGTTGACTAACTTGTGGACTAAAGCAACTTTTTAAGTAATTGGGTTATGATGAAAGTAATACAATTGTTTTATATTAATACTTACGAGTTCTTTCATTTTCTTTTAATTAAGCTTACATTGCTTAACGGTGCTTAGTACGGTGATGCTATTATCTCATATTAGTAATATCGCCTTAGACTAACATGGCTGTGTTAATATTACTTCTAGTGATTTCCTAAGCTGAAGAAAATTCTTTTAGCTTCAAAATATTATTTTTGCTTTTCATATTATTTGAGTGAGACCTGAATCGAAGCTATGAAGCGATCCTGTAACTTAATGTACTCATAATCAAACCTCAATGTTACGTGGTTAAGAAATACATTTAACTAATTATTAAATATATATCTAACTTTTTATGTGACTTTGATATTAATCCTGATGATAATAATAATATAATACTATTGACGTAAGACAAGAACCAAGAATAATTACATTAAATATAATTAAAAGGACATATAAGAAAACTATCTATTCATTTCAAAAAGGGTAAGAGACAGAAATATTCTTACTTTAATATTTATCTTTCAAGACTTTTTATAGAATTAATAGTCCTTCTTTAGATATACTTCTTCGGTTCATAACCATAGCCTACTAAGCTTCGGTTAAATAATAATTCTTTATAAATACTACATGACTTTAATTAGTTTCAGTATTTTTCATAATTAAAGAGTATCAGTCAATAAAGGATACTAAGTCCTAAGATCCAAAAGGAAAGGAAGCAACAACAGGAAATAATTTTATTAGATTTTACTTTTGTTTTGCCTTCAGCTGACTGATACCTTAATATATTCTCTGTGCTATCTAGATTCATCAAGTTAACCACTTGAGGATCAAGATACGTAACAGAAGAGTGGCGACCTCGCCAGGATTCGTTTCATACAGTTTCACTCAGTTTCATTACCGTTTCACTACTTAAAAATCAAATATTAATCATGCCTCAACTAATTAATGACTAAGATGCTCGAGTTTTCATAGAATCAGAACCCACAGCCCCTGATATTGACCGTCTGTCAAAATCTGAGCTGAAAGTGCTTGCCTCACATCTCCAGTTAACTGTCTCAAACATGTCCAAAGTAGAGGTGGCTCAGACCATAAAAACCCACCTGTTCCCTGTAGAAGGCGGGGAGGGTGACGGAGCAGTTGGTGGGATCCCGAGTAAACCTAGCCAACTTGATGAACAAGTGCCACCTGGTTTGACCGGTGATCAAGTACTGGAACTAGCCAGAATAAAGACCGAACAAACCAGAATAAATACCGAAGCAAATGCCGAACAAGCCAGACTAAATGTCGAACTAGAACTAGCCAGAATAAAAGCAACTACCGAACAAGCCGGACTAAATATAGAACTAGCCAGAATAAATGCCGAACAAGCCAGAGCAAATATCGAAGAAGCCAGAATAAAGACCGAACATTATCAATATCAATATCAAACGGCTCAACTAAATGTCAATACAAATGCTCCCGAAATTGCTCCCCCTCTGGGATTGACTATGACTAGTGTCATTCCACCTTTCACTGAGGATAATGTGCAGGATTTCTTTGTTTTGTTTGAGGAAGTTGCTGGAGGTATGAAGTGGACAAGAGATCAATGGCTTTTTATGTTACAAACTGTTTTGACAGGGCAGGCTCGAGCCACGTATTTATCAGAAGTAGCAGAGGTTAGGCAGGATTATGACAATCTCAAAGAAGCTATCCTAAAAACCTATCAATTGCAGCCTGAGACTTACAGGCAATCTTTCCGTAAAAACCAGAAGAAAGTAGAAGAAACCCATAAGGTATTTGCCAGGACCATGACTAAAACTTTCAATCATTGGGTCAAGAGTAAGAAAGTCACAAGCTACAACGATCTGAAGGAGTTGGTCCTGTTAGAAAATTTCCTATGGAAAATTGATTCTTCTGTAGCCTATCATTTAAAGGGGAAAAAGGTAGATTGTCTTGCCGACGCTGCTGACATGGCTGACACATACGTGCTCAACAACAAATTTCGTGGAAAGAAGCCCTACGATAATTCTAGTTCTAATTTTAAGTATCCCAATCACAAATCTGACAGACCCAGTCACAAGCCTATAACGTCTTCCCCAGCTAGCCAAAATAGAATTGTTCCCCCAACTAAAAATGCGACTCAGGGCAATGGTAACAGAGGTGGGCCCCAAAGTAATAGTAATGCTCAAAGAGGGAACGTTCCCGTATCCCCTAAAGTATGTACTTTTTGTGGCATGAGAGGCCACCTAGCTTATCAGTGCTGGGCCAAGGAGAAAACCGAGAGATCGGGGCAGACAGTTGCCGCCGTATCTCAAATTTAATGCAGGGCTCCCGACGGAAGGAGTAGCTAGCACCAAAAGTTCCTTTAATGCAGGACTCCCGACAGAAGGAGTACCTAGCAGCTAACGTAAATCATCTAGACAGGGGTGTAGTAGCATGTGTGGTGCAACCCACTAGGGTTAAGCCAATAATAATTTCACCATCAGTGCAGGACAGTTACCGTCCCTTTATTTCATCTGGCAACGTGAGATTAAATGGTTGTATGCATGAGGTAAAAATTCTGAGAGGCACAGGTTCTACTAGCACCCTCATGGTGAATCCTTACACTGAGTGCCCACCTGGCGAACCAGTTGTAATGAGAGGTGCTGGAGGCAAATTTTATGCACACTTGGTAAAAGGCGAAATTGAATGTGAGTTACTACAGGGTGAGGCCACCATAGCTTTGTGTAGGTCCCAAGATATCCCTGTGCCCGGGGTAACACTCCTTTTGGGGAATGATGTAGCAGGTGAGAAGGTCCGACCAGACCCCATTTTGTCACTTTCCCCTGTTAACGAGCCACTAACCGGTGAGCTCGAAAAGGAGATGCCAACAGTTTTCCCTGTGTGTGCTGTCACACGTTCAATGTCTCAAGTAGCAGTTCCCTCAGACAGAAATGTACCGAATGTAAGAGTTGATGAAAGGGATGATGAGAGTGTGAATGACGCTCCAACTGTGCCTGATGATGTGACTGAGGTGGATTTATCTGACACCTTTATGGCTCATCTTGACCCTAACGATGACCATGAAACCCCTCCAAATTGTCCTAGTGGCCTGGTAGAGCTACAAAGAGATGATAGTGAATGCAAGGAGTTAGCTGCCAGGTCCATGAATGAAGAGGAATGTGAGAAGGAGGGTGGTGAATGTTTCTACCTCAAAGGAGGAGTATTGTGGCGTAGATGGAGACAGCCACACAGACCAATCGATGACGGGGCTTGCGACGTCCATCAAGTAGTAGTCCCCAAAGCTTGTCGTAGAGATATCATGGAAATGGCACATTGTATACCATTGGCAGGACACCTAGGTGTGAGAAAAACTCTAGACAGAATCAGAGCCGACTTTTACTGGCCAGGAATGAGTGCAGATGTAGTGGAGTTTTGTAGAGTGTGTCACACTTGCCAGATGACAGGAAAACCCAATCAGAAGGTACAAAGGAGTACAAAGGTGCCTGTACATGCTCTGGTGCCCTTGCCCGTTTTCGAGAATCCTTTTACTCGGGTGGTAGTGGACATTGTAGGCCCATTGCCTAAGACTTCCCAAGGTAACATTTATTTATTAACTATCATGGACATGGCAACTCGCTACCCAGAGGCTATACCCTTAAGGACTACCTCTGCTCCAACTGTCATCAAGGAACTGCTCAAATTCTTCATCAGAATGAGTTTCCCCCATGAGGTGCAAAGTGATCAAGGAACTAATTTTACCTCTAACATTTTCCAGCAGTCCCTGAAGGTGTTGGGTATCGAGCATGTTAAGTCTAGCACCTACCACCCAGAGAGTCAAGGGGTTCTCGAACGATATCATCAGACATTAAAGGGAATGTTACGTAAGTATTGTACAGAGACCGGAGTTGAGTGGGATAAGGGGGTACCGTTTCTTTTATTTGCTACTCGTGAGGTTCCAACTGAATCCCTGGGTTTTTCCCCTAATGAGCTAGTTTTCGGTCACCAGGTAAGAGGTCCTTTGCAACTATTGCAGGATAGCCTAGTTGGCCAGGAGGGGAACCAAAACCTCCTCAAGTATGTTTCAGATTTCAAAACCCGGCTGAGATCCTCATGTGAGTTTGCAGCTCAAAACTTGACAGTGGCTAAAAGCTCCATGAAGACCTGGTATGACAGAAAAGCCCGTGAGAGGGAGTTTCAGCCCGGTGATGAGGTTTTGGTCCTGCTCCCCCTTTTTGGCCAACCTTTATCTGCCAAGTTCAGGGGCCCATATAAGATCATTCGGAGGGTGAGCATTACCGATTATCTAGTAACTACCCCAGACTGGAGAAAACCCACGCAAGTATTCCATATAAATATGTTGAAACCCTATCATAGGTCCCCTGATTCCTCTCCTCCAGATTCTCCCACTGTGGCAGTGAATGTCAGGACCTGTGGACAGCCTGGTGCGGACGAAGTCTTCAGTTCTCTTACTGACCCGCAACAGACTGTTCCATAGCCTGAAGGTATCCATGCAGACTTTGACTGGTCATGTAGCCTATCCAACTTTCAGTATAATTCAGTAGCTTGGGGGAATTACCATCTAAACTATGTCATCTTCCCTCTGAGCAAGGGAACCACCTAATCTCTGTTTTATCTCAGTCTCCCAGTGTGTTCCGTGATACTCCAGGGCTCACTTCTTTGGCCTTGCACGACATCGACGTAGGGGATGCAACTCCCATTAAACTATCCCCCTACCGTGTCTCGCCACAACGCAGGAGTATACTGCAGGTCAAGCTTGACTTTATGTTTTCAAACATGCTGATCAAAAGGGCCTTAAGCCAGTGGAGTAGTCCGGTCATACTTGTGCCAAAGCCAGACGGGAGCCATAGGTTTTGTAGGGACTATAGGCAAGTTAATGCTGTCACAAAGAACGATACCTACCCACTGCCACGGATTAAAGATTACATTTACCAGGTTGGCCTCATACAGCAGTAAGTTTAATTTAATGAGAGGATTTTGGCAATTAGCTCTCCCTTGTAGCGAGGTAAATATCATGCTTTAGTAGTGCGCTTTCAAGCCTTCAGCTGTGAGATGCCTTGCAGTTCGAATAACGCTCCAGCTACGTTCCGGCTATGTTCTGATGTGGTACCTGGAGACGTTGCCTACTTTGGGTGATATCCTTATTATATCCTCATTATAATCTTGCTGTTGCCAATCTGGTGGTGAATCTATTTATGTATTATGTTTAATATTATGTACTATACTCCTTAAACTCCTTTCTAGGGGGGAGGTCTGACATACGGAGCCCTGTATGTTAATTTAAGAGTTAGAATTAGAGTTGAAGGAGTTTCAAACTACCCATGCGGCGAAGCAGACTAGCGAGCGAACTAGCGAGTGGGAACCCAGCTCGCCCGCATACCAGCAAACAAGCCTTCACACCTGCGTGCGTCATAGGGGACCCTGCAAACTACTTCGATGACCCGACGCTATGACGTATGATCGACGCCAGGATCTGTGATTGGACCAGGCATTGTTTAGTATATAAGACCCGAGTAGTGGGCATTCAAATTAGTCTCATTTGGAGTTGGGGAAGGTGAACTTGCAGCTGGAGGAAGACGGGGTGAAGTATTATAATGGGATTGTGACTGTCAGTCAGATTATATAAGTGTGTGTTAAGTGTATTCGGTGTAAACACTTACGTTATGATGGTTAGTGAGATATGTGATTGGGACGTTAACGCTACTATTGTGTACTTAACTATTTGATTGGGAATTAATGTTAACGCTACTATTTATGTACTTAACTATTTGATTGGGAATTAACGTTAACGCTACTATTTATGTACTTAACTATTTGATTGGGAATTAACGTTAACGCTACTATTTATGTACTTAACTATTTGATTGGGAATTAACGTTAACGCTATTATTATGTACTTAACTATTTTAGTTGACTAACTTGTGGACTAAAGCAACTTTTTAAGTAATTGGGTTATGATGAAAGTAATACTATTGTTTTATATTAATACTTACGAGTTCTTTCATTTTCTTTTAATTAAGCTTACATTGCTTAACGGTGCTTAGTACGGTGATGCTATTATCTCATATTAGTAATATCGCCTTAGACTAACATGGCTGTGTTAATATTACTTCTAGTGATTTCCTAAGCTGAAGAAAATTATTTTAGCTTCAAAATATTATTTTTGCTTTTCATATTATTTGAGTGAGACCTTGAATCGAATCTATGAAGCGATCCTGTAACTTAATGTACTCATAATCAAACCTCAATGTTACGTGGTTAAGAAATACATTTAACTAATTATTAAATATATATCTAACTTTGTATGTGACTTTGATATTAATCCTGATGATAATAATAATATAATACTATTAACGTAAGACAAGAACCAAGAATAATTACATTAAATATAATTAAAAGGACATATAAGAAAACTATCTATTCATTTCAAAAAGGGTAAGAGACAGAAATATTCTTACTTTAATATTTATCTTTCAAGACTTTTTATAGAATTAATAGTCCTTCTTTAGATATACTTCTTCGGTTTATAACCATAGCCTACTAAGCTTCGGTTAAATAATAATTCTTTATAAATACTACATGACTTTAATTAGTTTCAGTATTTTTCATAATTAAAGAGTATCAGTCAATAAAGGATACTAAGTCCTAAGATCCAAAAGGAAAGGAAGCAACAACAGGAAATAATTTTATTAGATTTTACTTTTGTTTTGCCTTCAGCTGACTGATACCTTAATATATATCTCTGTGCAATCTAGATTCATCAAGTTAACCACTTGAGGATCAAGATACGTAGCAATATATATATATATATATATATGATTGAAATATATATTTAAGTAAAATGCAATAACAGTCGTCAGTTTATCGAAATTGAGTATTTTTTATGATGAAGGTTAACTTATGACCTTGGCCTGTGACCTTGACCTTTATGTAGGATTATATTTTTGTTTGCTTAGATGTAACCCTAGAAAATCAAATAAGTGTGTCAAATTTCATTAAAAATCGTCAGTTAGTTACCGAGGTATTAAAGGAATAGTTGACCTTGACCTTTGACCTTCATCTTGACCTTCATGATGTCTGAAAGATTAACATTTGAATTTTCCCTTAAAGCACAACTGTCTCAACGAATTTTGTGAAGTTTACATGAATAGTAAAGAAATGAACATATTGACCTTATATTTGATGTTGACCTGTGACCTTGACCTATCAAATGGAATTATGTTTATACTTGTATGACCTTGGTCTAGGCATTCCAAATATGTATGATATGCCTAATGAGAATCATACAATAAATAGGAAATACTAGTAAAAATCATATTTCGAACTTTAATTAACCTTGATCTTTGACCTTGACCTTCGACCTTAGAATATCTTATCTAGGATTTAGTTAGCTTAACAGCAATGTTCATATTATCTAGCATTATGAATATGGTGTAATTCGTATAATTTTTTTTTTATTACAAATAGTGATCATATACTGTGGCCTTGACCTTTGACTTAAAATAAAATACATGTATTTGGATGGTCGTCGTATTGACCAACTGAATTTGCCAGTATATGTTAGTGACAATACATTAAACAGTCTAGGAGGAGTTTAGGGTAAATGACAAATACTCTTGTTTTGACCCTGACCTCTGACCTTAACTATTACAACATTTATATGTGAAATTTGATATGTATGATATTTAAGTAATAAGCCATAACATAGCCAGTTTTCCAAAATGTGAGTAATCTTTTTTTTTAAATAATAAAAGTTGAACTTTGACTTTGACCTGTGACCTTAACCTTTATGTAGGAGTATATATTTTTGGCATTGACATTGCCCATGAACATGAAATAAGCATGCCTAATTTCATTAAAACCCATCAGTTAGTTTCATATATATTAATAGAATTGTTGACCTTGACCTTTGACCTTTATCTTGACCTTTATATGTCTCAACATTTATTATTTTCCTTTTCACTTAAAGTGCAACTATCTCACCAAATGTTGTGAAGTTTGCATGAAAAGTAAAGAAAATAGCATATTGACCTTTTATTTGACCTTGACCTGTGACCTTGATCTTTCATATGGAATTGAATAGTTTCTTGTATGACCTTGGCCTAGGTATTCCGAATATACATGGTAAGCCTAGTGAGAATCTAACAGTTAGTATAAGAAATATTAGTAACAAACCTATTTTGACCTTTTACCTGAAACTTTGACCTTACCCTTTAAAATATGTATCTAAGATTTGGGCAATACGATATCAAGGTTACCAGTAACTTGTATTGTGAGAATGAAGACATTTGAGTAAAAAGTAAAATAAATAGTAAAAGTTGACCTTTGACCTTGACATGTTACCTGGACCTTTATTTAAGAGTATTTTATTGTTTTTCATTGCCATTGCCATGGAAAATCAAATAAGCATGCCTAATTTCATTAAAATCCATCAGTTAGTTTCATATATATTAATAGCATAGTTGACCTTGACCTTTGACCTCTATCTAGACCATATGATGTGTCCAAATGTATTATGTTCCTTTGTATTTAAAGTGCAACTATCTCACCAAATTTGGTGAAGTTTGCATGAAAAGTAAAGAAAATAGCATATTGGCATTTTATTTGACCTTGATCTTCGACCTTGACCTTTCATATGGAATTGTATAGTTTCTTGTATGACCTTGGCCTAGGTATTCCAAATATACATGGTACGCCTAGTGAGAATCTAACAGTTAGTATAAGAAATACTAGTGAAAAACTTATTTTGACCTTTGACCTTACCCTTTAGAATATTTACCTAACAGTTCGTCAATACGATATTAAGGTTACCAGTAACTTGTATAATGAAAATGAAGACATTTGAGTAAAAACTATACAAATATGACATATTGACCTTATTTTTAACATTGACCTTTGACCTTAACCTTTTAGTTGAATGGAAAATTTATTTTTGACTGACCTTCGCATTGACCAAATGGATATACCTGTGAAATTTGGTTAAAATCCATCGAACGGTCTAGGAGGAGTTTCCGGACAGACAGACGGACGACGACGACGGACGACGACGACGACAACGACGGACGACGACAGACAAGCTGACTGGTGGTGCACAGTATACGGGCGGGATCTATGTGCGCGATACCACTCTGCTTCGCAGAGTTGGTAATGCAGCAAGCTAATAATATACACATTAGATTAAATGGGGGTTTTCTTCTCTGAACTCCCCTTCTCCCTCATGCATAGCCCCATTAGTTTTGAGATATTAAGACGTTTGCCCTATTTGTTTGGCTATTTTGATGTTGAGGCTCTTTCGCATTTGATTCGGAAACTAGACTTCAGTAGATTATGTTAGGAGGCTAAATTTTGAAGCTGATAGACTACAATTGCTCGTAAATAATGTCCGGAAAAAGCGCTCGTGTGACACCGCCTTTAGTCGACTATTTAGAATTCCACAGTGCCATGAACAAATTACTTCGGTGTCAAGTCAGTGTTACACGAGCACTTTTCCGATAATTATCCATGAGCAAGTTCTTTTTCTTATCATTTTGAGGCTCTTTCACATTGGGATCGGAAACTAGATGGAAGGTTGTTGTTGTTGTTGTTCCCCAAGCTGCCTGGCCGAACAGCCCCAAGTCCCCGAGCAACACCAAGGCCATAACCGAGCGCCCCCACAGAACCCTCCCAGCCGACCACAATAAAGCATGGGTGACCGAAGCCACTCCATGGCGGGGAGCTGAGGAGGACGACAGAAACGCCCGGGAAACCAAAGCCCCACCCAGGGCCCTGTGCCCCTCAGCAATTATGAAGAGAAAGCTAAGGGGCAAAGGAAAAAATGTGACGCTTTGGCTTCCAATCTTGGTAGATTGGGAGGTCAATCCACGGAAGAGACGCCGTCACTTGAGATCTAGAAAATATATAAGTAAAAGGAACAGTCAGAGTAAGCTATGGGTATGGCAGAGATCGCTCAGTTCTCACTCTGATAGACCAGCCCATCACCACATGACTAGAACCCAATCCTCTCAGCATCAGCTAGGAAAGGCCCTAGAAAGCTGCCTTTGGCGGGGGGGATAGCTCCCCTATTTCAACCACTTTCGGGGTTGGGCACCCGCCCTTCGGGGTTAGGCACCCGCTATGTTAGACTATGTTAGGTGGTTTAATTCTTACGGAATTTATATTTTGAAGCCGTAAGACAACAACTGCCCGAAAAAAAGATAAGAACAAATTGTTCATAATTATGACACCACCTTCATCCAATAATGGACTGAACAGTTCATCATTACTATAGAGATCGCCAACGAACTTGACAATAATCTTGATCCCTGACCTCTCTGTAACTCAAAAGGGCCTGGAGCAAACTGGCTGTAAATATCCACGCATATTATTTGGTGGACTCTTCCCAAATGGTAGAAACGTCAGCCCGATTGCTTTCATTAATTTTGAGTTAGGAAGTTGAGAAGTTGAGTTGAGAAGTTAGGATATCAAATTTTTGTCAAGTTAGCTGACGCTAGCTATAGTACATTTACAGCCCAAAACATTTGTATCTATATATCGCTATTTGGAAGGACATTATATAACGCCCCCATGTTATAAGTTGTCATGTGCACAATACTTCAGGATCTTCACTCTTCATTCTTCACTCTCTTGGTTCCATTTGGGTCAAAGTAGCACGCTCGCTTTCGCTCGCCCAGAAACAAATATCAATACCTGAATGAGGTGAAACGTCTTATTATCGCCAAAATAATGGTGTGGAATGTCTTGAATTCTTCAACCTAATGATTATGTTCTAATTCTCACCAGGGATGTGGATGAGGACGAGGAGGATGAGGATGAGGAGGAAGAGGAATTTGAGGAGGACGATGATGAAGAAGACGAAGAATAAGGCTGTGGACGACCAATCACGGTAAGAGTCTTAACACATTTGTATGTACAGTATAATAAGTGGAAACACTTCTAATAGCATGTCGTTATTTGTATTTCAAATATAAATATAAATTTAACCCTTAATTAGCGGCTCACCACATAAGTCGTATTTAATAAAGCTGGACTATGTGGCGGCGCTCGACAAAGGTCGAGTGGCAATTTCAGCACGTAATGTTGCTGAGAGAGAGAGACAAGTGGTGGCAGGAGAGTAGCGAGCGTATGACTGCTCCAGACCACCGCGGCGAACATACTGACACGAATCCCAGCTCCCTCCTCCCTCTCTCACTCGCTATATAAGGAATTGTATCGGGAAAGTGGCTAATTACATGCTTTTTGCACTCGCGTTGCACGGTTATTGCAAGAAAACTAGCCATCATAAAAGGATCGTTATGGTGTCATTCGAAAGCTCTGTTTATGCCCTTTCAGGGATAGATACTTGTTTTACGTTCTGGGTCTTATTTAGGCATGAAAATGATCACGTAAACAGCCCTATTTTGGCTAAAAACACCCCGCTGGGCGGTACATATAAATAAACCGCATAGGCCGCTCTTAAGGTGTTAAAATCCAAATTGAAATTGAAATTTGTATTAAGGTCATATGAATGTACAATGATAGTTTTACATAATAGTTTATATAATGAACAGAGCCCACCAAACATTTGGATTCCAACAGCACCTTATTTTATGTTGATGCTGCCACTAAATACGGTATGGAAATATTTATATACATTACCAAGTACAAAGATAGACCACGCAAATATTGTCCGTGTTTTCATCTTACATATATTGATATCAATATAGTTTTTCTTTCTTTTTTAAAGCTAAACGTAGTGTAAGAAATATATATATATAATTCAGCGGACGCAGAACATCCTACACATCACATCACTCCTGCAATGAGAATGCCACCAATAGTACCAATCTAGTGTCTTCCTACTATACTAAACTCTCCACCTCCCTAGATTATGAGAATGCCACCAATAGTACCAATCTAGTGTCTTCCTACTATACTAAACTCTCCACCTCCCTAGATTATGAGAATGCCACCAATAGTACCAATCTAGTGTCTTCCTACTATACTAAACTCTCCACCTCCCTAGATTATGAGAATGCCA
This sequence comes from Paralithodes platypus, assembly GCA_032716605.1. Taxonomy (NCBI): domain Eukaryota; kingdom Metazoa; phylum Arthropoda; class Malacostraca; order Decapoda; family Lithodidae; genus Paralithodes; species Paralithodes platypus. The sequence goes on from CM064548.1 coordinate 52,521,543, forward strand.
CCAATAGTACCAATCTAGTGTCTTCCTACTATACTAAACTCTCCACCTCCCTAGATTATGAGAATGCCACCAATAGTACCATCTAGTGTCTTCCTACTATACTAAAACTCTCCACCTCCTAGATTATGAGAATGCCACCAATAGTACCAATCTAGTGTCTTCCTACTATACTAAACTCTCCACCTCCCTAGATTAAGGGGAGATTTCAATTTGAGGGATTATTTTCTGGACCCCATTCTCCGTCATGTTAAGCCCGGTTGCTTTTGGGATTTTTAGACGTTCGCCCCATTATTTTTGCGATCTTAAGGACTTTCGCTCCCTTTTTGTAAATTGTAAGACCTTTCATACCATTTAGGTGAGGATTTTTTCCTGGCGAGCGATAGCGAGCCTATAATTTAGGAGGAACCGGCCTTCGGCCGGGATATTTTTCTACCGTAAAATGTACAAATATATCTTGAAAGGAGGTCAACGTGGAGTAATTTTAAGCTTGATGGAGGTCTAGGGAACAGACTAAATACATCCCCTTAATATATCAAACATAGGTCCCAATGAAACCAGAGTGACTTTTGCATGCCTCAGGTCCGGTCATCACCCGTCATTACAAGAGTACAAACACAGGATAGATCCATATCCATATCTTGTCCCCGCTGTCAACATCCCACCGATAACACAGAACACTTAAGGGAGCCCACCTCGCTTTTTTTGTTATCTCTCTTTCCCTCTCTCTTTGGCTTGTATCCATTCGGCCCCATTCAGCCAACTGTTTTAAGATGTTTACCCCCATCTAGGTGTCAATATTTTCCTGGCGAGCGGTAGTGAGCCAGCATATACAGTATGTATTATTTTGTTTTGACAGCAAGCTAAATTTGTACATTTTTCGATAGAAAAATGTCTCCGGCGAAGCCTGATTTCTCCATACAATGCTGGCTCGCTATCGCTCGCCAGGAAGAAATCGACACCTGGATGGGGATAAACGTCTTAAAACAGTTGGCTGAATGGGGCCGAATGGATACAAGCCAGGGAAAGAGAGAAAAGGAGAGAAAGATAAAACAAAAACGGTGACCCCCCTTAATACTCCACTACCTTTGCCTTGTACCACACAGACACAATCTGAGCATCACCTCACCCAGGGATCTTTGGATCCACCCGAGAGAGGGGGTGGTCTACCTGAACGCTGCGGCCGTTTTAGGGCTACAACTACAACAGCAACAACAACAACAACAACAACAACAACAAGCTAATGTCTTGATTTCTACGAGGCTCCGGGAGAGTATGTTTTAGGTCTACGAGGCTCCGGGAGAGTATGTTTTAGGTCTACGAGGCTCCGGGAGAGTATGTTTTAGGTCTACGAGGCTCCGGGAGAGTATGTTTTAGGTCTACGAGGCTCCGGGAGAGTATGTTTTAGGTCTACGAGGCTCCGGGAGAGTATGTTTTAGGTCTTTGTAAACAATTTGTATTTCAAAATTCGAAGCTTATGTAAATATAATAATATAAAGTATATGAACAATATAATAATATAAAGTATATGAACAATATAATAATATAAAGTATATGAACAATATAATAATATAAAGTATATGAACAATATAATAATATAAAGTATATGAACAATATAATAATATAAAGTATATGAACAATATAATAATATAAAGTATATGAACAATATAATAATATAAAGTATATGAACAATATAATAATATAAAGTATATGAACAATATAATAATATAAAGTATATGAACAATATAATAATATAAAGTATATGAACAATATAATAATATAAAGTATATGAACAATATAATAATATAAAGTATATGAACAATATAATAATATACAGTATATGAACAATATAATAATATAAAGTATATGAACAATAAGCAATTCAGTTTCTTGTATAAAATATTGAGCCTAATTGATCAGTTGTTTTATTTAAACAACAAGATAATATTGGATGATTGGTTTCTGTGTACTGATAAAAATCAAGACAACCAATATGAAGGAAGTTCATTTGATTAACCTCCTGAAGACATGGACGCATTTTAACTGTTTTCGTCTGGCTATCACTAGACGATTATTTTCAAATATGGAAGCCCCTTTAAGAATCAAGGGGGTAATACTATCCCAATCATCACTCTGACTCACACAATACATTCCTAAGCTGAATAAAATCGTGCCAAATAAAAATAAAAACAATATGCCTCCGTATCCTCAAAGGGTTAATTAATAGAAATGCGTATATAGTGGGGAGCGATTTTTTTTACTTATATATTAATTTTATGAGGTATATCTTTCTAGCCTTTCATCTGAATTGCCTATAACATTCTGGTATGTTTTAATTATAGGTAGCGCCGGCGAACTTGACAATAATATTGACCCCTTAACTTATTTTAACTCGAAATTAATGAAACCAATCTGGCTGACGTTTTTATCATTTAGGAAGAGTCCATCAGGAAATAGGTGTGGATATTTACAGCCAGGTTGCTCTAGGCCCTATTGAGTTACAGAAAGGTCAGGTATCAAAATTATTGTCAAGTTTGGTGGCGCTACCTATAGTTTATATTACATTTATTCATTGGGAACAATTTCAGTGACCAACATTAATTGTGTATAATCGACTTTTGGATGTTCCTGCTCTGTCTGGCAACAAAAAGATGCAATTTCTGAGTTATATTATGTATTAAAACATTCTCTTAAACTGTATATATATATATATATATATTACATAAAGAACGAGTCAACCTGTTCACAAAATATTAGGCATGTTTTTATGTCACCAAGGCAAGATCTGTAAAGAGGGTTTCACACCAGTGATGTCCGTCAATGTTTTCCAGCAATTGTAATCTGGGCGCTTCAGAATTTATGCTTTATCACAATTCAAGCACTAACATATTATCCTACCATTAGTCTAGTTGCCGATTTCAATTGGATAGAGCCCCAAAATAATGCTAGAACAAACTTGTTTTTTCGAAAATTGTCGGAAAAAAACTCTTGTGTGACATCGGCTTAAGGCGTGTAACTAGTTAGCCAACTCCACACTAATGTTGGGGGTTCGAGGCTCTCTCGCGGAAGACGCCACAAAATACGGCTATATTGTCAACTGGATCTAGCATATCAACCTACACCTGCTTCTCTTAATAATATTTTTAAAAGATGGTTCATTAAAACAACGGATAATATGTCACAGAGCAATTCCCACTTAGTGATTGAGGTGCCAATGCTAATTTAAGAAATATATATATGCAAAACACAATATTTAATATGGTATGCTAAGAAGATCTATCTATCTATCCATCTAGCAATACCTATTTGTCTAACAATATACAACATATGTCAATAAACACACTCTTTCTCTTGTTTAAACTGCATACAAAAAACACTCAATAATTTTTGGTAATGAAATATTTGTCGTTGAGGTTTGAATTAAGGGGGGTCACCGGCTGTGTTTCATCTTTCTCTCCTTTTCTCTCTTTCCCTGGCTTTTATCCATTCGGCCCCATTCAGCCAACTGTTCTAAGACGTTTTCCCCATCCAGGTGTCGATTTCTTCCTGGCGAGCGATAGCGAGCCAGCATTGTATGGAGAAATCTGGCTTCGCCGGAGACATTTTTCTACCGAAAAATGTACAATTTTAGCTTGCTGTCAAAACTAAAATATATGTAAGCCGGCTCGCTATCGCTCGCCAGGAAAATATTGACACCTGGATGGGGATAAATGTCTTAAAACAGTAGGCTGAATGGGACCGAATGGATACAAACCAAAGAGAGAGGGAGAGGCAAAGAAAAAAAGCGAGGTGGGCATCCTTTTAAATCCAGAACAACAATTGATTATACCCCAGCTGTCTTTATGCTTATCCTAGACTTTATGTTATCACGAGGAAGGTACGGTCGCGCTAATAAGTCATGTCCCAGCTGTCATTACGTTTGGCTTGCTCTGTGCTGTATTAATGTCTGTCAGATGTTGAATAGGGTGGGTGCGTGTAGGAACATGTTTGTATATGTCACTCTATATAAAGAAATGAAGCTTATATATTGCTGATACCAATTATTGATCTAAACATACTTGGTGCCGATACATCACTTATTAGCGCGACTGTACTTGACGGTAATATATATTTGTTCACCAAAAATCTTGTCCCCCAAATCTGTGTAGTTGAAAAGGGCTAGAGCAAATGGACTGTCAATATCTTAACCTCTTTTTTGGATGACTCGGCCTAAATAGTAGAAATACTAACTTGATTCATATCATCATTTTATAGTTACAGAGGGTAGTGGTCTTGATGTTTGGCCTATTCATAATAAAGAGACTATAATAGCTGATGCCTGAGAGGAAAGTTAACAAAACATTATGTATTCCACCAAATACTGAAATGTGTTAACATTGTTTACACTGTTTCCATCGTTGGTTGTTGGTAATTCCATTTATGAATACATAAATCGCTTTTCAAAAATACTGTTTGTCGTTAATAGAGTTCATATCCATAACCCCTTCTGTAATATGATGTAATATGACCTTTTAATCTATCGACAGAGAGAGAGAGAGAGAGAGAGAGAGAGAGAGAGAGAGAGAGAGAGAGAGAGAGAGAGAGAGAGAGAGAGAGAGAGAGAGATAATCTACCTTATGAAATTTAGGTGAATATTGTTGAGTTTATTTGGGATCCGTAAATTATTGTTCATGGGTAGCATGATATACGGTACACTAACCAATGTTTACGCTGAGAACCAAATAGTACGCAATCACGATAACATACTAACTCTCAACAATCACTAAGTTACTGTATATACTAACTCTCAACAATCACTAAGTTACTGTATATACTAACTCTCAACAATCACTAAGTTACTGTATATACTAACTCTCAACAATCACTAAGTTACTGTATATACTAACTCTCAACAATCACTAAGTTACTGTATATACTAACTCTCAACAATCACTAAGTTACTGTATATACTAACTCTCAACAATCACTAAGTTACTGTATATACTAACTCTCAACAATCACTAAGTTACTGTATATACTAACTCTCAACAATCACTAAGTTACTGTATATACTAACTCTCAACAATCACTAAGTTACTGTATATACTAACTCTCAACAATCACTAAGTTACTGTATATACTAACTCTCAACAATCACTAAGTTACTGTATATACTAACTCTCAACAATCACTAAGTTATGTATATACTAACTCTCAACAATCACTAAGTTACTGTATATACTAACTCTCAACAATCACTAAGTTACTGTATATACTAACTCTCAACAATCACTAAGTTACTGTATATACTAACTCTCAACAATCACTAAGTTACTGTATATACTAAATCTCAACAATCACTAAGTTACTGTATATACTAACTCTCAACAATCACTAAGTTACTGTATATACTAACTCTCAACAATCACTAAGTTACTGTATATACTAACTCTCAACAATCACTAAGTTACTGTATATACTAACTCTCAACAATCACTAAGTTACTGTATATACTAACTCTCAACAATCACTAAGTTACTGTATATACTAACTCTCAACAATCACTAAGTTACTGTATATACTAACTCTCAACAATCACTAAGTTACTGTATATACTAACTCTCAACAATCACTAAGTTACTGTATATACTAACTCTCAACAATCACTAAGTTACTGTATACACTAACTCTCAACAATCACTAAGTTACTGTATATACTAACTCTCAACAATCACTAAGTTACTGTATATACTAACTCTCAACAATCACTAAGTTACTGTATATACTAACTCTCAACAATCACTAAGTTACTGTATATATAAGTACCAGCAGCTGATCAAGTCGTTTAAGGAGAAGTCATCAAGGATCATCGTCTCAGGAATCGTCCCCCGGCTCGGTGTAGAGAGCCGATTTTACAACATAGCCACCAGCACAAATCGTTGTCTAGCAAACCTCTGCAGGAAGGAGAACGTGGGATTCGTCGACACCTGGGACAATTTCTACTACGATGACTATTTGTTTTCGGATGATGGAGTTCATCTGAACCAGGTGGGAGCAGCGCGTTTTGGGCGTCTTCTCAACGATGCGGTGAAGGATTTTCGGAGAAGAAATCGACTCAGCACAGGACAACCAGGAAGGAGGACCGAAGACAGCGAGGACGGCAATCTACAAAGGAATTAAATACTAATACGTCAAGAACCGCGAATTTGGATAAAGCTCCACCAACACGACCCAAATTCAAAACCGTCAGGGATAACGACCGAGGACCGAGGACAGCCATGAATGTAAATGTAGATCCGACCAGAACCAAAAATTCGATGAAAGAACGATCTGCGAGTTCTAAAACCGCAACTTTAAAGGTTTTCTATGCAAACGCTCGTAGCATACGCAATAAATTTTCAGATTTAGAGGAACTAGTGTTTACAGAAAATTATGATGTGATTGGCATAACAGAATCTTGGCTCAATACACAAGATAGAGACTTTTTAGCAGAGTATTCACTTCCTGGTTATGTAATGTTTGAGAACAGCCGAATAAATAAAAATGGAGGTGGCGTTTTATTTTATATCAAAGAAAGTCTTAACCCGACCCTCGTGTCAAAACCTCAAATTGTGAACGTCGACACATCTTTTGTGCTAATAAAGAATAATAAAGGTACAAAAATAATACTTGCGTTAATATACAGACCTCCAGCTCAATCAGTGCAAACTGACCGAGAAATTTACGAACAAATTGCAGATGTAAGTAACTCACAAGATACCGTAATTTTTGGCGACTTTAATTTACCTGTGACCAAGTGGGGCGATACTCTTACTTCACACTCCGGACATGACTTGTATACGAACTTGCAAGAGAGTTCGCTTTATCAATTTGTTCGAATGCCGACCCGTGGTAATAACGTTCTTGACATTGTACTTGCAACAAAAGAAGAATTGATAGAGAATTTGAATGTTGGTGATGAATTCAGTAACAGCGACCATCGTACGATAACTTTCACTTTAAAGTTTACTAGTAACGAACCAAATAGTAGCATCGAAAAAGTCCCTAATTTCAAGAAAGCAAACTTCCATAAACTTAGAGCTATGTTTAAAGAAACTGACTGGAGCTTTTTAATTAACAATAACGACATAAATACATCCTGGAAGTTATTCGAAATCACTTACCTAAAAGCAGTGCAAGACTGCATACCATCGAAAATACGGCGTCCAGGCCATAATAATAAGCCCAAATGGTGGAATAAAGATATTTCAAACTGCCTGCTTGCTAAAAAATGTGCTAATGATAGATTAAAATCCTCACAAAATGACGAAGAACGGGTGAAATTTGTAGAGCTACGACGCAAAGCCAAAAAGTTAATTAAGCAAAGTAAAAAGACCTTAGAGTTACATATTGCGAATCAAAGTAAAACAAACCCGAAAGAATTCTATAGTTATATCAGAAAGAAAAAAGTAGTTACTTCAACTGTTGGACCGTTAGTCGATGAAAAAGGAGAATACACCAAAGACGAAGTACAAATGAGTAATGCCCTCAATACCTTCTTTGCATCAGTTTTTACAACAGAAGACCTCAGTGATATCCCTACACCATCGCCGATTCAGATTGATAATTCAGATGTTCTAAGCAATATCACCGTTACAGAGAGAGAAGTATTGAATTGTTTAGATAAACTCAAGGTAAATAAAACGCCAGGACCTGATACAATCTCGCCTAGAGTTCTAAAGGAAGCTAAGAATGAGCTCTCCAAACCACTTACATTACTATTCAATAAATCCTTGCAGTCTGGAACTATGCTTGATCAGTGGAAGCTAGCCAACGTAACACCGATATTCAAAAAAGGCAGCAAATCCCTACCCAGTAACTATCGTCCAATTAGCTTAACCTCAGTTGTATGTAAAATGCTAGAAACGGTCATACGAGACAGACTCGTAAATCACTTGGAGGAAAATAACATACTTAAAGATACTCAACACGGCTTTCGTAAAAAACGTTCCTGTTTAACAAACCTCTTAGACTTCTTCCACGATATCCTCAACCTCTACGATGAGAGTAAAGCTGTAGATATTATATACCTTGATTTTCAAAAGGCCTTTGACAAAGTTCCCCACAAACGTTTACTGCTAAAACTAAAAGCGCATGGAATACAAGACGGTGTGTTGAAATGGATAGAAAATTGGCTCAGCAACAGAAAGCAAAGGGTAGTCATAAACGGTAAGGCATCTAAATGGACCAATGTAAGTAGCGGGGTACCCCAGGGATCGGTACTAGGACCAATTCTCTTTCTAATTTACATCAACGACATAGATGAGGGTCTCACCTGCACAATCTCAAAATTTGCTGACGATACAAAAATTGCAAATAGCGTACTCTCAAAAGAACAAGTTGACGATATGCAACACAATCTAGATAAATTGTCATGTTGGGCCCAAATTTGGCAAATGAGTTTCAATGCGGATAAATGTAAAGTACTACATGTCGGATACCTAAATGAGAAAGCAAACTATTCGATGAATGGCACTCAGCTTAAGAATGTAAACAGAGAAACTGATCTGGGAGTAACAATATCGAGTAACCTAAAACCGAGTCAACAATGTTCAGAAGTTGTTAAGAAGGCAAACAAAATAATTGGCTTTATAGGCAGGTCATTTGAGCATAAATCCAAAGAAGTTATCCTAACCCTTTACAATTCCTTAGTCCGCCCTCTTCTGGAATACTGCGTTCAATCCTGGTGCCCTTATTACCAAAAAGATATAAACAAGCTAGAACGAGTTCAACGTAGAGTTACCAAAATGATACCTAGCCTAAAGAACAAACCATACGAAGAGCGTCTTAGAGAATTAAATCTATTTCCTTTAACCCAGCGCAGATTAAGAGGCGACTTAATTCAAGTGTTCAAAATCATCAAAGGCATCGACAATATGAACTGTAGTAAGTACTTCACTATCGACCAATCTAATTACACGCGGGGAAACGGTTGCAAAATTATTGGTAAATCTTTTAACTCGCACGAATCTAAGAATTTCTTCTTCAATCGAGTTGTCAACTTGTGGAATGGGCTTCCCCGAGACGTTATAGACTGCAGCACCGTTGATTCATTTAAATTCCGCCTAGACAAATATCTCGCATCAAACCCGCGACTGACTGCGTTTGTAAATGAATAACTTTATCCTCCCCTCAGTTACTAACCCATATGTCCCCTACTAACTTCCAGTAGTTCCCTTTCCAATGTTCCCTTACCCACTCTAAACCACTGTTTGGACACTTGATCCTCAGTGTTTTGGAGGACAAGCAACCTAGAAGGGTCACTAGACCTGTTGTTGCTTGATTTCCTTTGTACTCCTTTGTACTTTGTACTATATACTAACTCTCAACAATCACTAAGTTACTGTATATACTAACTCTCAACAATCACTAAGTTACTGTATATACTAACTCTCAACAATCACTAAGTTACTGTATATACTAACTCTCAACAATCACTAAGTTACTGTATATACTAACTCTCAACAATCACTAAGTTACTGTATATACTAAATCTCAACAATCACTAAGTTACTGTATATACTAACTCTCAACAATCACTAAGTTACTGTATATACTAACTCTCAACAATCACTAAGTTACTGTATATACTAACTCTCAACAATCACTAAGTAACTGTATATACTAACTCAACAATCACTAAGTTACTGTATATACTAACTCTCAACAATCACTAAGTTACTGTATATACTAACTCTCAACAATCACTAAGTTACTGTATATACTAACTCTCAACAATCACTAAGTTACTGTATATACTAACTCTCAACAATCACTAAGTTACTGTATATACTAACTCTCAACAATCACTAAGTTACTGTATATACTAACTCTCAACAATCACTAAGTTACTGTATATACTAACTCTCAACAATCACTAAATTACTGTATATACTAACTCTCAACAATCACTAAGTTACTGTATATACTAACTCTCAACAATCACTAAGTTACTGTATATACTAACTCTCAACAATCACTAAGTTACTGTATATACTAACTCTCAACAATCACTAAGTTACTGTATATACTAACTCTCAACAATCACTAAGTTACTGTATATACTAACTCTCAACAATCACTAAGTTACTGTATATACTCTCAACAATCACTAAGTTACTGTATATACTAACTCTCAACAATCACTAAGTTACTGTATATACTAACTCTCAACAATCACTAAGTTACTGTATATACTAACTCTCAACAATCACTAAGTTACTGTATATACTAACTCTCAACAATCACTAAGTTACTGTATATACTAACTCTCAACAATCACTAAGTTACTGTATATACTAACTCTCAACAATCACTAAGTTACTGTATATACTAACTCTCAACAATCACTAAGTTACTGTATATACTAACTCTCAACAATCACTAAGTTACTGTATATACTAACTCTCAACAATCACTAAGTTACTGTATATACTAACTCTCAACAATCACTAAGTTACTGTATATACTAACTCCCAACAATCACTAAGTTACTGTATATACTAACTCTCAACAATCACTAAGATACTGTATATACTAACTCTCAACAATCACTAAGTTACTGTATATACTAACTCTCAACAATCACTAAGTTACTGTATATACTAACTCTCAACAATCACTAAGTTACTGTATATACTAACTCTCAACAATCACTAAGTTACTGTATATACTAACTCTCAACAATCACTAAGTTACTGTATATACTAACTCACAATCACTAAGTTACTGTATATACTAACTCTCAACAATCACTAAGTTACTGTATATACTAACTCTCAACAATCACTAAGTTACTGTATATACTAACTCTCAACAATCACTAAGTTACTGTATATACTAACTCTCAACAATCACTAAGTTACTGTATATACTAACTCTCAACAATCACTAAGTTACTGTATATACTAACTCTCAACAATCACTAAGTTACTGTATATACTAACTCTCAACAATCACTAAGTTACTGTATATACTAAATCTCAACAATCACTAAGTTACTGTATATACTAAATCTCAACATTCACTAAGTTACTGTATATACTAACTCTCAACAATCACTAAGTTACTGTATCTCTAAACCACTGTTTGGACACTTGATCCTCAGTGTTTTGGAGGACAAGCAACCTAGAAGGGTCACTAGATCTGTTGTTGCTTGATTTCCTTTGTACTCCTTTGTACTCCTTTGTATATACTAACTCTCAACAATCACTAAGTTACTGTATATACTAACTCTCAACAATCACTAAGTTACTGTATATACTAACTCTCAACAATCACTAAGTTACTGTATATACTAACTCTCAACAATCACTAAGTTACTGTATATACTAACTCTCAACAATCACTAAGTTACTGTATATACTAACTCTCAACAATCACTAAGTTACTGTATATACTAACTCTCAACAATCACTAAGTTACTGTATATACTAAATCTCAACAATCACTAAGTTACTGTATATACTAACTCTCAACAATCACTAAGTTACTGTATACTAACTCTCAACAATCACTAAGTTACTGTATATACTAACTCTCAACAATCACTAAGTTACTGTATATACTAACTCTCAACAATCACTAAGTTACTGTATATACTAACTCTCAACAATCACTAAGTTACTGTATACTAACTCTCAACAATCACTAAGTTACTGTATATACTAACTCTCAACAATCACTAAGTTACTGTATATACTAACTCTCAACAATCACTAAGTTACTGTATATACTAACTCTCAACAATCACTAAGTTACTGTATATACTAACTCTCAACAATCACTAAGTTACTGTATATACTAACTCTCAACAATCACTAAGTTACTGTATATACTAACTCTCAACAATCACTAAGTTACTGTATATACTAACTCTCAACAATCACTAAGTTACTGTATATACTAACTCTCAACAATCACTAAGTTACTGTATATACTAACTCTCAACAATCACTAAGTTACTGTATATACTAACTCTCAACAATCACTAAGTTACTGTATATACTAACTTTTATAGAGTTAGTGTATAAATTAGTGATTGTTCGGAGTTAGTATATACATTAATGATAGCTAAGAGTAGTCTATTCGTTGTAAGTAGGCGAGAAATCATAACCTCTAACCTCTGTAACTCCAAAAACTACTAGAGTAATCAAGCTAATATTTCTACCATTTGGGAAGAGTCAGCCAAGGAATAGATGTGGAAATTTATATCCAATTTGCTCTAGCCCTTTTTGAGGTACAGAGGATAGAGGTCATGATTGCTCGGCTACTTACAGCAAATAGACATAGTAAAGTAATAGACATAAGTATACATAGCTAAAAGTTAGTATGAAAATCATCGATACTTAACATAAATTTGAATAATAACTGGACTTGGTAAATTATAATAAGTATATAATTAGTATATGTTTGTATTTAGCATACTATTTAAATTAACGCGTACGGATTGGCTAGTCTATGAGTTATGAAAGAATATTAATAGGATCTGAAGAGTTAAAATCACGAGGCTCACTCTGCAGCTAAAGATTTTTTTTTTTTTTTTGTATGCTCAATAGACCTCCTTTAAGCTTTAATAAACGCCTTTAAGAGTTCTCTTGTAGATATATTTGAAACGATATTCTTAGACTTTCTTCTATTTATCTGCTGAGCTCTGGAACTCTCTCCCAGAGTCAGTCTTTCCCTTTCCCTATGATTTAAATTGCTTCAAACTCCGTGTGTCCAGACATTTTAGCTCGAACATCCCTTGATTTTGGTCCTGTTACTCTTTCAAATCTGGGGGAGGCACTCGCTGCAGGCAGTTATACCTTTTGTCTCCCTCATTCACATAGACAAACAAACAACAAATATATACAGGCCTATATGTATATATATATATATATATATATATATATATATATATATATATATATATATATATATACTGTATATTATATATATAATTATATATATATATATATATATATATATATACAGTATATATATATATATATATATATATATATATATATATATATATATGTATATCGGTAGCAAGATGTTCTGGCCGAAGGCTGGTTCCAGCTCGCTATCGCTCGCCAGAAAATAATCAACACCAAAATGCCACGAAAAGTCTTAAAATTGACAACAAAATGGAACGAAAGGTCTTAAAATCACTAAACTAATTGGTCTAAACATGAGGGAGAAGAGGGTCTAGACCCCCCCCCCATGTAATTTACATGATTTACTTTATAATATAACTATAGTCCATTCATTAGGGGTAGGCCAGTAAGCGTGACCTTAACCTCTGTAGCTCATAGAGGGCTAGAACAAATGGGCTGTAACTGTCCACACCTGTTCTCCGGCTGAATCTTACTAAATGGTAGTGATATTCGCTCCATTACTCTATACCCTGTTTCTTTTCAACTGGCGGGAAAAAAGCAAAGATATCTCAGTTATTTTGAAGATTGTGTAGTGAAATATGGTGCTAATTACATAAACTTGATCTAAGTATGATGTAGATACAAACTAGTTTCATATTTTTCCATTAAGTATCGATAAATTAGCTGCAAAGGGATTCAATATACCGTCAGTTGACAATTAACCGAGTATAGTCGTTTGTGAGTTATGAGAGGTTTGGTTCAGGATTTCTGGCCTACCTATAGTGAACAGGGTATAGCATTAAGGGGAGGTATACATTTCTGGCCTACCTATAGTGAACAGGGTATAGCATTAAGGGGAGGTATACATTTCTGGCCTACCTATAGTGAACAGGGTATAGCATTAAGGGGAGGTATACATTTCTGGCCTACCTAGTGAACAGGGTATAGCATTAAGGGGAGGTATACATTTCTGGCCTACCTATAGTGAACAGGGTATAGCATTAAGGGGAGGTATACATTTCTGGCCTACTATAGTGAACAGGGTATAGCATTAAGGGGAGGTATACATTTCTGGCCTACCTATAGTGAACAGGGTATAGCATTAAGGGGAGGTATACATTTCTGGCCTACCTATAGTGAACAGGGTATAGCATTAAGGGGAGGTATACATTTCTGGCCTACCTATAGTGAACAGGGTATAGCATTAAGGGGAGGTATACATTTCTGGCCTACCTATAGTGAACAGGGTATAGCATTAAGGGGAGGTATACATTTTTTCTGGACCCCCTACTCCTTGATTACTATCCCCATTAGTTATCAGATTTTAAGACGTTCACCTCATTAGTTTGACGAATTTAAGATCTTTCGCTCCATTTTGTTATCAATATTAAGACCTTTCGTGCCATTTAGGTGTCGATTATATCTTGGCGAGAGATAACGATCTAGTAGGAACCGGTCTTCGGCCGGGATATTTTTCTACCAAAACATGTACAAATTTATCTCGGAGGGAGGTCTAGGGGATGTTTTTTAAAGCTTTGATGGAGGTCTAGTGAGCAAACTCAAAACCTCCCCTTAACCTATGGACTACGAAAGTTCTTTCAGAAGCCATGGTATTTAAACATTTGTAAAAATAACATTTCAAAAACCATGCCAGTGCCTGGAAATGTCTGAAATTTGGGTAACACATAGAAAGTAGTGGCATCTTTCCATACAACATCCTCCCCTCCTTTTCCCTTTATACCCCCCCCCCCCACCTTCCTCCCTCAACTTGGCCTTTAATTTTGCAGGGGTTAAGGGAATTAGCTTTGTTGTGTTATCTTTGTTGGAGACTTTCATATGGCTGTTCTCGGGCTACTAATGTACAGTTGGTCAAAGTTCCAGCTGACCCACCCTCGCTCTAGGGCTCGCAGAATTATCTGGCAATACTGGTGTAAGAAGGAGGTGTGTCGTACAAAGATTGTGATTGGTAGATCTGATTTCAGCTATATCATTGTTAGAACAAATACTAAACAATGGAAAGTAAGCCTATATCAAATAAAAATGCATACATTGGTATGTATGATCCCGAACATTCACCCAAAGTTCGTAGATTTGCTTAAATATTAAAGTTATTATATCCACTGATTGGCAACGCATATATAACTTGCTGGCTGTCACAACATACTTTACTCGATTTTATATGAATATATATTTCTGTTTTATTGGTGGCTGCTTAACGCCTTACGAGCGGGCCCATCGGTAACTTCTACGAACTTCCCGAACTTCCCGAACTTCTTCGGGAAGGTCATCCCGCCAACATGCCAAAACCGCTTCAAAATTCTGGCTATTGACGAGGAAGAGGAAACGGAAGAAGTTCGGCTTGTGGGCGACTCCATGGTCCGTGGCCAACTAACCGAGTTCTGCGCCAGGGCACCCAGGACCAGAAAGCGATTCTGTATCCCAGGTGGCGGCGTGGACGACATTGTTGCGGCTGTGGAAGAGGTTTCCAGGCTCGCCCCGCAAGCACTACGTACGTCATCCACGTTGGATCTAACGATGTCCAACGGACGCGGTCAGAGGAACTACTTTGCAAGTACCGGCGGCTGATCAGGTCCTTCAAGGAAAAATCTAATAGAATCTTAATTTCAGGAATTGTTCCCTGGATTGATGTAGAAAACCGATTCTACAACATAGCTACCAGTACAAATCGCCGACTAGCCAAACTCTGCAGAGAGGAGGACATCGGCTTTGTCGACACGTGGGATCATTTTTACTATGATAAATCTTTGTTTTCAGGAGATGGTGTACATCTCAATGAAGTAGGAGCTGCACGTCTTGGTCGTCTGCTGAACGATGAAGTCAAGGATTTCCGTTCAAAAAACGGGGTCAACCAGACCACAGACAGGGTAGTGTAAGTCAAATACGAACTGAAAATTCAGACAATGCACAATCAGTAACATCCAACTCTAATACTCTTAAGGTGTTTTATGTAAATGCTCGTAGAATACGCAATAAATTTTCAGATCTAGAGGAAATCGTGTTTACAGAACATTATGATATAATCGGCATTACAGAATCTTGGTTAAATACGGAAGACAGAGATTTTTTAGCCGAATATACGCTTCCTGGTTATACAATGTTTGAGAAAAGTCGGATCAATAGAAATGGAGGAGGAGTTCTGTTTTTTATAAAGGAAAGTCTTAATCCCGTCTTAATGTTGTTACGACTGGGGTTCAAATATATCAGGGCTCTTATTCATTGGACTAGTAATGGCATAAATGCTACAACGGAAAGCGCTAGCTCCAACCTCTGATGTATATTCCCAGTGAACAAAGAACACAAATACTCTACAGAGTTCTATATGCAATAATAGGCTATCAAACTCTCAATAAATGTGCGTCTACTCTAGGCTTAATGTTATGTGAAAACAGCCTATTACTACCTATAACCAAAGGTGCTTGGTTATGGTATGCAAAGTAAGGTGGTAAGAGAAGTTACAGCTTACGTTACTTTAACCCTTAAAAAGCGGCTCACCACATAAGTCGAGTTGAAAAAACTGGCAAAAAACGGGTGAAAAAAGGGTGGAAATCGAGTGAAAATGGGTGGGATAGTAATGATCCATACGTCCGACATCTGTGGCCTCCCGGCCCACACTAACTCCAGTTCCCCCACCGCGCGTGAGGATGACAGTGTAACCAATAGTTCGCTAAAAGTGAGCAAGGTAACAAAATCAGCTAAACTTCCATCTTCGAGGTAACACTGTCAGTGCTCCACGAGTGCTACGTAGCTGTATGTGGCGTCATTGTGTAGCGATTTCCACTAGTTTTCGGCGCAATACAGTTCCTTTCATACTGATGGTTGATATAGCAGTCAGAACGGCCCAGAAAGGCCCAAAACGGCCACAGAGCACCCGCTAGAGGAGGGTTAATCAATAAATGTCAGGCACTCCTGCATGAAAGAAAGTGCACTAAAGTCCTTCAACACTAACAAGGAATCTTCTTTAAATGTTAGATGCTATAAAGATGCTCGTATCGGAAATGGAACCCAAAAAGGCAGGCAGCGGAACAATGCTCGTGCAGGCTATGCACACAAAAAGGCAGAATATATAATGCCGTCGGAGCCAAGAATATCCTAAACACTACAACAATAACAATCGCCACGACAATGCAGTATTCCTATCAACAAAAAGAGCCTAAGTCGTTTGTGTCTCAATACATCAAACTAGGCTGCGAAATGCTTGTGTAATAATAAACGTGTATGCATAAAAAGAGTAATTAGGTTAATATACTTAATGTCTACTATGATTGATAAAGTCTAGCTAGAGTCAATGATACGAGATACTGGTGCGCATGGCATGCCGCATAGCCTAGTGCAAATCTCAAGTCTGTGCGTCAAATATTACGTTATAGGGAAGGGTAGCTCTCTTGAGAAACCTTAATACCGAAGTATTAAGCGTTCTCCTGGCGTACCTCAAAAATAAACAATCGAGACTAGAACAGTGGAGAATGGTATAGGCAAAAAGCCCTCACTCGTGCATGCTCTACTCTCAATGGCACACAGACTAGAATTTACTCAATCAACTCCAGTTCTCAGGTATGTCGTGCAGCTTTTTCCTAAAGCCAGCACTCATAGGAAACAATACCTTATAATATCCGACTCCTAGTCTAGCATTATCTAATCCAGCAGAACACTAATAATTAAAGGAAGCGGCGATATGAAAGCCAACCAATGCTTCGTGATCCACTTATCTTAACAACTAACATACATGGGTTATATCAGACCTTAACGTACAATACAACTGGCCAGCATGAAGCTGAGTTTGCAGAGTTAACCAGAGGGGGTATAATATTAATAAAAAGGTGGTGAAAGATATGAAAAGAGAGAGGTAGGCAGAGGAAAAGATTCTCAGGTGCGGAATGGGGGACAGATAGCAAGGGAAAAAAGATGGATGCGTTCTAGAAACCAGATCTGAGGGAGAGACTGGCGAGGAACCTGTATATATACCGGGACTAGTTTTCACCGCGCAAAGTACAGCGGTAACAAGTCCTCTAGCCACTAGCAAAGAAGCAACATAGTAAGGACCTCCCTCAACCAACCCCCACGAGGCAGCCAGCCGTGACGTCATCGAGCGGGGCAAAAACACTGCGCGCCCCCCTCTCACTCTGTTCTACTCTCTCTCTCTCTCCCAGATCCCATCATTACTAGTTAATGATAATACATATACTTTACAATTAAATATAGAAAGCCTTGACATGGGTGAAAACAAAGAGCCTTTCTGGACTGCCCATGACATGAGCTTTCATATGAAATAAAGCACACTCTAATACATAAACTGTAGCCCCATCCACTGCCCTGGCGATCCTAGCGAGTCACTGTAGGACAAGCCATGCGGTTCTAACGGAGTGGTTAACGTCACACCCCCCCCAAGATTTTTCTCAGAGGCCCCAAGGCTCACAAAAATCTGATGGTTAGAACCCATGCTATATCTCCACTTCCCATTACCCAGCGGCAGTAAAATATCTGGCACAGTTCTTCAACAAAACATTTTTCAAAATTATAAACCTCCCCAACACCATAGGTTAAATTATATGTAGTTATGCTCCTCAAGAGCGAGCTTCTCTAGCCCAGCATTCTGAGAGGAGTGCAACTCAGAATTACTGCTATAACATACTAAAAAAAATCAACTATCAAAGAAAGAGTTTTTATTTGATTGTTATGTTTATAATTTGTTTATTTCGGCTGCACTATAGGGGCAAGCCTAGTTTTTTCTTCTATACCAAACGCTCAACTCCTGCTTTACGACCCAATACGCTGGGCTACAACCGCGAGCCAACAAGCACCAAGCGCAAATTACTATTCAAACTAAAGCAGGAGGCTACCCGTGTGTCAATCTACCCAGGATCATATACCCTTGAACGACCATCTGCAACCACATTGTCACAACCGGCAATATGGCGTATGTCCAGGTTATATACCAATAACCTTAGTGACCACCTGGTCAGCCTCATATTCCGATTGTGAAACTGGTCCAAGAACTTGAGAGGGTGATGATCTGGGTAAACTACAACGACCGGACCATAGGCTGGAACATAGACCTCGAAATGCCCCAGCGCAAGCACAACCGCCAGCAGCTCCTCCTCGACAACAGAGCAGCTCCGCTAGGCCGAATTGTACTTCTCCGAGCAGAAACTAACAGGATGCTCCAGCCCATCATCGTCCCTTTCCACAAGGACGGCACCAGCCCCCACACCACTAGCCTCCGTTGCTAGTTGGAAAGGTAGGCTAAAGTCAGGGGCCCTGAGGATCGGGTGAGTGCACAACAGGTGTTTTACTTCTCTAAACACCTTCTCAAACTCAGGCGCCCATTTGATCTTCTTATCCTTCCAGTTATCCTCCACCTGAGCTTGACTGTCCCATTCTCCTTCTCCACCTTGACTGCTAAACGTCATCACAGGCACAGTGAGAGGCTCAGGGGGGTGCCTCCCATACTCCTTCATGGGATTAACATGACATAACTGATTGCGCTTCCATCTGTCTGGAGTGGCTACCAAGTAATCCAGGTCTGATAGCTCCTCAACCACCCTAGAAGGGCCAGCGTACTTCGCGGATAAGGGGTGACCTACAAGGGGCAGTAGAATCAACACCTCCTGACCCACGTGAAACTCCCTGTGTTCAACCTTGAGGTTGTACCTGTCCTTCCTGAGGGCCTGAGAGCTAGTCAAATTACGGCCAGCCAACTCCCGACTGCGCAACATCCGTTCTCGACTGTTGAGGACACACTTGAGCATAGAACAAGGTTTTTCTGCGCCCTCCCATACTTCTTCAACCATATGGAGAGACCCTCTGACACGGTGTCCAAAGACGAGCTCATTAGGGCTGACTCCCAAACTCTCCCCAGGTACCTCCCACACAGCAAAGAAAACACATGGCAGGCCAAGATCCCAATCCTTCCCACTCTCAAAGCAACAACAATGAAGCACAGATTTCAAGGCTGAGTGCCATCGCTCTAACACACCCTGGCTCTCCGGATGATACGCAGATGACACAACCCCAACAATCCCATGCTGCGGCATTGCTTGAACAAAGAGGCTAGAAGCGAAGTTGGGTCCCTGGACTGACTGAATCCCCTGCGGGCAACCATACCCGGAAAAATACACTAGCAAGCTTCGGACCACCATCTTCGCCAACCCACTTCTCATAGGGTACGCGTCAGGGTACTTTGTTGCTACATCTCCCGACTGTGCATCACTGTCCTCCTTCAACTCTTTCGTCTTTTTAAGCCCATCCTCTGCCCCTTCAGGAACAGTTACTGGGTCTTCTCCAGACTCGAAATGTGGTCCTAATAATGAGTCCCCGAGAAGGTCCGTTGACACTAAACTCTCAACCGCATCAACTTTCAACCCCTTCTCGGTACCCTTCCTCCGCTGATCTAAAGATTGTTGACCAGAATGTGACTCCCTGGATGCAGGATCTCCGGTGACAACACACGCCATAGGCTGCACCGGACACTTCTCAACCCACTCCTGCTCCTCCCTACTCACGTCGGCCGGCTTCTCGGCAACGACCAAGGGTGGAGCCTCAGAAGTAGGTCCCGCAAAGTCGTTGCCGAGAAGGAGGTCGACGCCCCCAACAGGTAACTTCTCCACAATTCCTACATCCAGGTCCAGAGTCACACCATCAACTTCCACCTTCATTCTTACAAGCGGGTATGACCTTGTCGCATTAACTCCCTGAACCACAACCACCCGCGCCGTATTGACAGGTTTACCAGTGAAATTTCTCAACAGTGTTTGCGATGCCCCAGTGTCACGCAAAATTCTCACCTCATGTCTTCTACCCCCCCACTCCACACAACCGAGTCCCCTGTGGTCACTAAAGGCATCACGGACAGGGAATAAGCCTTCCGGATCCTTCTGCACTGGCAGTGTATTTACCTCGGAAGAAATGCCTCTAACAAACTCCGATGTCCTCTTGAACACTCCAATGCCGTGAGCAAAAGACACGGCTGCCGGAGGAGGTCGACTAGGGCACTCATTTGCCTTATGACCCTACTGGTGGCAACTAAAACACATAAATTTCGGTTTCGGCTTATACTGTGATGTAAAAGGCCCCTGACTTTTCACATACGGTGTGGTGTAAGGTTTGGATTCAGTTTTAGTTTCATGGCTCTTCTGTTTATATGTGTCATTTTTACGGGGAGGGGGAGGATAACGGTCCTTAGCACTTACATCGTACTTCTGTGAGGACCCGCAACCCCGAATCAACGACAGCCGTCGATCAGCCAATTCTGCTGCTTCGACTAGAGTTCTTGGGTTTTTCTCCTTTAAGTTCAAAGTTAGATCACCGCCCGTGCTCTTAAAGAACTGCTCCAACATCATCAACTGCTTAACTCCATCAAACGTTGTTACCTTCTCAGATCGGAGCCAGTTCCCCATAGCATCGGACAAGTCCCGGGCGTGTTCCAAAAAGGTGCTATATCTTCCCTTAGTTACACCCCGGAACTTCAAACGGTACGTTTCTGGTTGCAGTTCGTAAGCCCTCAGGACAGCCTCCTTGAGATCCTCATACACAATACATGACTCCAAAGGTAATGCATCGTAGGCTTTAAGACCCTTGCCTCTTAATCTAGAGGATACAAGTGCTGCCCATTTATTCTCTGGCCACTGGTGTTCCTGGCACTTCTTCTCAAAGCGTGCGAAAAATTCTTTTACCCCACTCTCATCAAACACCGGAACCAGTTTCCATAAGTGCGAGACAGACTGATCAGGAGCACGGTTACGGTTTAAAATTACCGGTGGTCCCCCCAGGGGCAACCCACCCTGATTAACCATTTCACCATACTGCTGTTCCTCATTCTCGACATTACGTACTGTGTCTCCATTCTCCTCTGATCTGGTATAAGACATGATGCGCACAAAAATTTCTCACCACAATATTCAGAAAAGAACCACCCCAAACTCTTATACCTCGATATACACACAAAAATTCTCGGAAATACTCAAGGGCTATACTATGTTGCAAAAAAAAATTATTCTTGCTGATCCCCGCAAAATATTCCCCAAAACAACAAATGTTCCCTGCTAATAAATGTAGGTTCACCAAATCCTAGGTAAGGTCGCCATTTGTTACGACTGGGGTTCAAATATATCAGGGCTCTTATTCATTGGACTAGTAATGGCATAAATGCTACAACGGAAAGCGCTAGCTCCAACCTCTGATGTATATTCCCAGTGAACAAAGAACACAAATACTCTACAGAGTTCTATATGCAATAATAGGCTATCAAACTCTCAATAAATGTGTGTCTACTCTAGGCTTAATATTATGTGAAAACAGCCTATTACTACCTATAACCAAAGGTGCTTGGTTATGGTATGCAAAGTAAGGTGGTAAGAGAAGTTACAGCTTACGTTACTTTAATCAATAAATGTCAGGCACTCCTGCATGAAAGAAAGTGCACTAAAGTCCTTCAACACTAACAAGGAATCTTCTTTAAATGTTAGATGCTATAAAGATGCTCGTATCGGAAATGGAACCCAAAAAGGCAGGCAGCGGAACAATGCTCGTGGAGGCTATGCACACAAAAAGGCAGAATATATAATGCCGTCGGAGCCAAGAATATCCTAAACACTACAACAATAATAATCGCCACGACAATGCAGTATTCCTATCAACAAAAAGAGCCTAAGTCGTTTGTGTCTCAATACATCAAACTAGGCTGCGAAATGCTTGTGTAATAATAAACGGGTATGCATAAAAAGAGTAATTAGGTTAATATACTTAATGTCTACTATGATTGATAAAGTCTAGCTAGAGTCAATGATACGAGATACTGGTGCGCATGGCATGCCGCATAGCCTAGTGCAAATCTCAAGTCTGTGCGTCAAATATTACGATATAGGGAAAGGTAGCTCTCTTGAGAAACCTTAATACCGAAGTATTAAGCGTTCTCCTGGCGTACCTCAAAGACAAACAATCGAGACTAGAACAGTGCAGAATGGTATAGGCAAAAAGCCCTCACTCGTGCATGCTCTACTCTCAATGGCACACAGACTAGAATTTACTCAATCAACTCCAGTTCTCAGGTATGTCGTGCAGCTTTTTCCTAAAGCCAGCACTCATAGGAAACAATACCTTATAATATCCGACTCCTAGTCTAGCATTATCTAATCCAGCAGAACACTAATAATTAAAGGAAGCGGCGATATGAAAGCCAACCAATGCTTCGTGATCCAATTATCTTAACAACTAACATACATGGGTTATATCAGACCTTAACGCACAATACAACTGGCCAGCATGAAGCTGATTTTGCAGAGTTAACCAGAGGGGGTATAATATTAATAAAAAGGTGGTGAAAGATATGAAAAAGAGAGAGGTAGGCAGAGGAAAAGATTCTCAGGTGCGGAGCGGGCGACAGATAGCAAGGGAAAAAAGATGGATGCATTCTAGAAACCAGATCTGAGGGAGAGAGTGGCGAGGAACCTGTATATATACCGGGACTAGTTTTCACCGCGCAAAGTACAGCGGTAACAAGTCCTCTAGCCACTAGCAAAGAAGCAACATAGTAAGGACCTCCCTCAACCAACCCCCACGAGGCAGCCAGCCGTGACGTCATCGAGCGGGGCAAAAACACTGCATGATAAAACATATACTTTACAATTAAATATAGAAAGCCTTGACATGGGTGAAAACAAAGAGCCTTTCTGGACTGCCCATGACACGAGCTTTCATATGAAATAAAGGACACTCTAATACATAAACTGTAGCCCCATCCACTGCCCTGGCGATCCTAGCGAGCCACTGTAGGACAAGCAATGCGGTTCTAACGGAGTGGTTAACGTCACAATGTCAAAACCTCAAATTGCGAACATAGACATATCTTACGTACTATTAAATAATAAACGAGGAACTAAAATAACACTAGCTTTATTATACAGACCCCCATCTCAATCAGTGCAAACTGACAGTGAAATTTATGAACAAATTGCAGAAATAACTACCATACAAGATACCGTAATTCTTGGCGATTTCAACTTACCCGTGACTAAATGGGGCGATATTCTTACTTCACACTCTGGACACGACCTCTATGCTAACTTGCAAGAGCACTTTTTCAATTTGTACAATCTCCGACCCGTGGTAATAATGTGCTTGACCTTGTACTCGCAACAAAAGAAGAATTAATAGAGAATTTGAATGTTGGTGATGAATTCAGTAACAGCGACCATCGTACGATAACTTTCACTTTAAAGTTTACTAGTAACAAATCAAATAGCAGCATTGAGAAAGTCCCTAATTTCAAGAAAGCAAATTTTCATAAACTTAAATCAAAGCTTAAAGAAACTGACTGGAGCTTTCTGACTAACAATAACGACATAAATACATCTTGGGAGTGTTTCACAACCACTTACCTTAAGGCAGTGCAAGACTGCATACCATCGAAAATACGGCGTCCAGGCCATAATGATAAGCCCAAATGGTGGAATAAAGATATTTCAGACTGTCTGCTTGCTAAAAAATTTGCTAATGATAGATTAAAATCCTCACAAAATGACGAAGAACGGGTGAAATTTGTAGAGCTACGACGCAAAGCCAAAAAGTTAATTAAGCAAAGTAAAAAGACCCTAGAGTTACATATTGCGAATCAAAGTAAAACAAACCCGAAAGAATTCTATAGTTATATCAGAAAGAAAAAAGTAGTTACTTCAACTGTTGGACCGTTAGTCGATGAAAATGGAGAATACACCAAAGACGAAGTACAAATGAGTAATGCCCTCAATACCTTCTTTGCATCAGTTTTTACAACAGAAGACCTCAGTGATATCCCTACACCATCGCCGATTCAGATTGATAATTCAGATGTTCTAAGCAATATCACCGTTACAGAGAGAGAAGTATTGAATTGTTTAGATAAACTCAAGGTAAATAAATCGCCTGGACCTGATACAATCTCGCCTAGAGTTCTAAAGGAAGCTAAGGATGAGCTCTCCAAACCACTGACATTACTATTCAATAAATCCTTGCAGTCTGGAACTATGCCTGATCAGTGGAAGATAGCCAACGTAACACCGATATTCAAAGAAGGCAGCAAATCCCTACCCAGTAACTATCGTCCAATTAGCTTAACCTCAGTTGTATGTAAAATGCTAGAAACGGTCATAAGAGACAGACTCGTAAATCACTTAGAGGAAAATAACATACTTAAAGATACTCAACACGGCTTTCGTAAAAAACGTTCCTGTTTAACAAACCTCTTAGACTTCTTCCACGATATCCTCAACCTCTACGATGAGAGTAAAGCTGTAGATATTATATACCTTGATTTTCAAAAGGCCTTTGACAAAGTTCCCCACAAACGTTTACTGCTAAAACTAAAAGCGCATGGAATACAAGACGGTGTGTTGAAATGGATAGAAAATTGGCTCAGCGACAGAAAGCAAAGAGTAGTCATAAACGGTAAGGCATCTAAATGGACCAATGTAAGTAGCGGGGTACCCCAGGGATCGGTACTAGGACCAATTCTCTTTCTAATTTACATCAACGACATAGATGAGGGTCTCACCTGTACAATCTCAAAATTTGCTGACGATACAAAAATTGCAAATAGCGTACTCTCAAAAGAACAAGTTGACGATATGCAACACAATCTAGATAAATTGTCATGTTGGGCCCAAATTTGGCAAATGAGTTTCAATGCGGATAAATGTAAAGTACTACATATCGGATACCTAAATGAGAAAGCAAACTATTCGATGAATGGCACTCAGCTTAAGAATGTAAACAAAGAAACCGATCTGGGAGTAACAATATCGAGTAACCTAAAACCGAGTCAACAATGTTCAGAAGTTGTTAAGAAGGCAAACAAAATAATTGGCTTTATAGGCAGGTCATTTGAGCATAAATCCAAAGAAGTTATCCTAACCCTTTACAATTCCTTAGTCCGCCCTCTTCTGGAATACTGCGTTCAATCCTGGTGCCCTTATTACCAAAAAGATATAAACAAGCTAGAACGAGTTCAACGTAGAGTTACCAAAATGATACCTAGCCTAAAGAACAAACCATACGAAGAGCGTCTTAGAGAATTAAATCTATTTCCTTTAACCCAGCGCAGATTAAGAAGTGACTTAATTCAAGTGTTCAAAATCATCAAAGGCATCGACAATATGAACTGTATTAAGTACTTCACTATCGACCAATCTAATTACACGTGAGGATACGGTTGTAAAATTATTGGTAAATCTTTTAACTCACACGAATCTAAGAATTTCTTCTTCAATCGAGTTGTCAACTTGTGGAATGGGCTTCCCCGAGACGTTATAGACTGCAGCACCGTTGATTCATTTAAACTCCGCATAGACAAATAACTCGCATCAAACCCGCGACTGACTGCGTTTGTAAATGAATAACTTTATTTTATCCCCCCCTCAGTTACTAACCCATCTGTCCCCTACTAACTTCCTAATCCTGCCACGGATATTAGTTATAGGGCAGTAGTTCCCTTTCCAATGTTCCCTTACCCACTCTAAACCACTGTTTGGACACTTGATCCTCAGTGTTTTGGAGGACAAGCAGCCTAGAAGGGTCACTAGACCTGTTGTTGCTTGATTTCCTTTTTACTCCTTTGTACTACCCGCCAAGGGGCGGTTATACCCTAAACGACCTTGTTTCCGTGCTCTTTTTCATGCATAAACAAGAGCCAGAGCGTAATACAATTATGTATCCCTGAAAGGGCGATAATTGAGCTTTCCAATGACACCAGAACCATCCTTCTACGACCACGCGTTCTCTTGCAACGATCGTGCAAGACGAAGGAAAAATCCCTAAAATACGGTAATTTCCTTACATAATTCCCTGTGTAGCGAGGTAGTGAGTGTGGGTGTGTGTGGAGTAGACGTCAGGTGTCGCGCGGGACCCATGCCGAGTGGTCATGAGCCGACCTACGCTCCTCCCATCGCTCGTCTCTCTCTCAGAGCCATTATTGCTCAAAAATTGCACATGGACTTAAGTCGGTCCCCGCCACATAGTCCATTGTTCTCTAGCCCGACTTAAGTCCACCCCCGCCAGACAAGGGTAAATGAAGGAGCATTAATTTTAGTCTTCACAATGTGAACATTACATAGTCTAATTTGCAGTATTATACAGGACAGACACAGGTAACACATTAATGGCAAGTGGTATCCCTGCACCACTACACCTGCATTGCCAGCTAATTCTGCGAGTCCCAGAGCGAGGGTGGGTCAGCTTGAACCTTGACCAACTGTACACAGGGTTTGGGGAAGCGCAATATTTAACACTATATCATTCTGATCCGACGTCGTGTTGGTTATTATGATATATTGTTTAATTATAATTGAGGATTTTGCTTGCTTTTACCATTTTCAAGCAATTTATTTGAGTATGTCCCCTAGGCTAATATAAAGGCCTTCCCAGACTTCATTCAAACTAAAACAAAAAATGGCTTTTCTACGGTTCTTAGTTATTTAATCCTTGAGGAATATTACGCATTTACGCAGTTTATTCTGACTATCATTATACAATTGTATGCAATTTAGGAAGGATCTATGTTCTATGGGAATCACATTTGTAATAGGTATCTTAATTTACTCTCTGAGCTCCCACATTATCTTCCTAAATAGAATAAAATCGTCTAATAATAATAACAATAAACTGTCAACAAGTGTCATAATCCTCAAGGGGTCAACACGCTTCTACTAGAGCAGGTAAACAACATAGACAAAAGTTACAAACCTAATATCAGAATTGGGCAAGCAAGAAATATACATTAATTTAGCTTGGATTACTACGGTTCTTAGTTATTAACTTCTTGAGTATTATGACGAGTACGAACAGTTTTATCTGGTTTATGTAGATTAAGAAGGGTATGTTGAAGTTGGAGAGTTAATTGAGAAATGTGGTACCCTATCAATTCACACAGAGCATTCCTAAGCTGTGTATAACATCGTCTAAAGATAGCCAGATTAAATAGTGATAACGCATCATGATCCTCAAGGGGTGAATACGAATGTCAACTGTTGATATCGGTGATGTGTCTGTGTCTCAAAAACATATAAAACACTCAAGGCCAGACTATCCTTAACACCTTACGAGCGGCCTAGGTGGTTTATTTATATGTACCGCCCAGCGGGGTGTTTTTACCCAAAATAGGGCTGTTTACGTGATCATTTTCATGCCTAAATAAGACCCAGAGCGTAAAACAAGTATCTATCCCTGAAAGGGCATAAACAGAGCTTTCCAATGACACCATAACGATCCTTTCATGATGGCTAGTTTTCTTGCAACAACCGTGCAACGCGAGTGCAAAAAGCATGTAATTCGGCACTTTCCCCATACAATTCCGTATATAGCGAGTGAGAGAGGGAGGGAGGAGGTGGGATTCGTGTCAGTAGGTTCGCCGCGGTGGTCTGGAGAAGTCATACGCTCGCTACTCTCCTGCCACCACTTGTCTCTCTCTCTCAGCAACATTACGTGCTGAAATTGCCACACGACCTATGTCGAGCGCCGCCAGATAGTCCAGATTTATTATACTCGACTTATGTTGCGCCCCGACAGTTATGGGTTAAGGAGTGACTTTAAGGAGAGACTTTTATATGTTAATTTATTAATTTATTTATCTAGCTTTCTAGCTTCCTCCCTACACCTCCAACAAGCTAAACAAAATGGCCCCTAGCACCCCTTCGAGATAAATGTGTGCATTTTTTGGTACAAACCGGTTCCTCCTACAATGCAGGCTCGCCAGAAAAAAATATAATGGGGCGAAAGGTCTTAAAATCGCAAACTAATGGGGACGATACTCTTAAAATCTTAAAGCTTATGGTGCTAAGCACGAGGGAGTAGGGGTCCTGAAACCCTCCCTCCCCTCCTAAATTTCGATTTCAAGAAACCCTCAAGATAATTGATTTTGCATGTGATTAACTTTAGAACCATTAATCACATTAATTGTGACATCTACCCATGAATCTTAAGGTTGGGATGCTATGAAACCTGATAGTTAAACTATAAGAATATGGTCGGATTAGAGAGAGAGAGAAAACAAAATACGGTATATTATTCCGGGAATACGTGAATAAAGAACAAACAATATATACTGTATATAGCCTATATATATATACATATAAATATATATATACAGTATATATATATACTATATATATATATATTTTCTTTAATACATACGAGGTTGAAAGAAATGGCAATTTCTGCGTTGGAAATTTTATTATTCAAAGTTTCCAGGTCTCTGATGAGTTTTCGCTGGGTGGCAGGAAGTAGATGAAGGAGATGAGCAAAATTCATGGTGGTACAGGGTTACATAAATGTACATGATGATACAGGATATACGACGCGTTTCACTGGACAACCAGCATTATCAAGTAAGGAAGGAATGATATAAAAGGTAAACAGGAAGGGTATATATAGAGGGTGGAGGATCAGAGGAGGCGGAAAACAGGGGGCAAAAGTCTGCTATTGGTGGAAGCGTAAATTAGGAGAGAGAAAGGGGTTAACCGCTTCACGCATGCGCACTGGATGCGGGATGGTGGTCAGTAGGTGGGGTCGAAGCTGATTGGCTGCGTGTCGAGAGGCGTGGCCTAAGTTGTGTGGCGCCTGCAGAAGACGAAGCTGAAGGAGGTAGCGCGGGGGGCTGCGTCAAGGGCACCGGGGGGCGAGGAGGGGTGTTAGGTCCTGTAGGGTAGTGCCTTTTGGCAGAAGGAAGGATCTGAAGGTCCAGAGTTTGGTTGTTGATGTTGGGATGTAAGGCTTGGATATATAAAGCTTCGAGTATAGGTAATCTCCTTGGGTCACTTTCTTTATCGAGTATGGTGGTGTGTTTCTCTAACTCGTTGCGTGTGAGGTAAGGGTGGTTAGGGGTGAGATAGTGGTCTTTGATGGCTCCAGCCTGAAGGTGAAGAGTTAACCGACGTGAAAGACGAGTCTGCGTCATACCAATATAGGAATGAGGTCCACAGTCCTCATAATTACAGGTATGTTGGTAAATGACGTGATCGTCGGTCATCGGGCTCTTTATCTTGGTGGAGGCTGGTTTGTTGCGGAGAACGAGGTTGGAGGTCTTGGGGGATTTGTAATAAATTATTAATTTGATTTTGTTTTCCGGGTTGGTTGGGTGGACATGCTTGGAGATTATTTCTTTTAAGACGGCCTCGTCATTTTTGTGTTCAGAGGACATGTAATTGCGGTAGAAGATCTTAATTTCATTGGGGGGGTCAATGTTGGGAGGGCTTTGGGTGTACCATTTTTCAAGATGGTGGTTGATGGTGCTGGAGATGTCGGAGTTGGAGTATCCGTTATTTACTAAAACTTGGGATAGTCTTTCTAGTTCCTGGTGGGTGTCGGCCCAGGTAGAGCAGTGCGTGAGGGCTCTCCTAACATAGGCGGAGATGGAGGATAGAAGATAACGGCGGGGGCATTCACTATCGCCGTTGAGGCATTGTCCTGTGTTAGTAGGTTTAATGTAGACGGTGGTTTTGAACCCATGGTCGTTCAGAGCTACGAGGATGTCGAGGAAGGGGAGTTGTCCATTGTCCTCTGAACACAAAAATGACGAGGCCGTCTTAAAAGAAATAATCTCCAAGCATGTCCACCCAACCAACCCGGAAAACAAAATCAAATTAATAATTTATTACAAATCCCCCAAGACCTCCAACCTCGTTTTCCGCAACAAACCAGCCTCCACCAAGATAAAGAGCCCGATGACCGACGATCACGTCATTTACCAACATACCTGTAATTATGAGGACTGTGGACCTCATTCCTATATTGGTATGACGCAGACTCGTCTTTCACGTCGGTTAACTCTTCACCTTCAGGCTGGAGCCATCAAAGACCACTATCTCACCCCTAACCACCCTTACCTCACACGCAACGAGTTAGAGAAACACACCACCATACTCGATAAAGAAAGTGACCCAAGGAGATTACCTATACTCGAAGCTTTATATATCCAAGCCTTACATCCCAACATCAACAACCAAACTCTGGACCTTCAGATCCTTCCTTCTGCCAAAAGGCACTACCCTACAGGACCTAACACCCCTCCTCGCCCCCCGGTGCCCTTGACGCAGCCCCCCGCGCTACCTCCTTCAGCTTCGTCTTCTGCAGGCGCCACACAACTTAGGCCACGCCTCTCGACACGCAGCCAATCAGCTTCGACCCCACCTACTGACCACCATCCCGCATCCAGTGCGCATGCGTGAAGCGGTTAACCCCTTTCTCTCTCCTAATTTACGCTTCCACCAATAGCAGACTTTTGCCCCCTGTTTTCCTCCTCCTCTGATCCTCCACCCTCTATATATACCCTTCCTGTTTACCTTTTATATCATTCCTTCCTTACTTGATAATGCTGGTTGTCCAGTGAAACGCGTCGTATATCCTGTATCATCATGTACATTTATGTAACCCTGTACCACCATGAATTTTGCTCATCTCCTTCATCTACTTCCTGCCACCCAGCGAAAACTCATCAGAGACCTGGAAACTTTGAATAATAAAATTTCCAACGCAGAAATTGCCATTTCTTTCAACCTCGTATGTATTAAAGAAAATGTATTACCTGGCTTTACTAACATATATATTTATATATATATATATATATATATACAGTACATATCATTATATTCTACAACGTCCTTAACATATAACCACTTATACAACAATGTCATGTGTGGGGTTAATAAATAATGAATGATTGCAACTGCCGGGAATCGAACTCGGGACCCACAAACAGGACGACCACTGTACCATCAAGGAGGTTATATATAGGAATATATAGGAATATGAACTGAGTGTTACACTAAACCCAACCTCACTAGGATAGTCAAATGGAAGTAGTGAAACACGTAGATATAGTAGAAAAATAGTAGATATATAGTAGATATGTAATTGGCATTTCTTTCACAATACACTATACTACTGTACATGTTTCATTAATTCCATTTGACGAGTGTCCATGCTCTAATCCGCTACACCATAGCGTGATAAAAGATACTTAACCTTTTCATATTTATTTTATATTAAGGAGAAGGGAAATCTTCCTTGGAAAATGTATATAAATTCAATGAATGACAATGGGTGGTTCGAGTCTGGCTGGGAGTGTAAAACAATTAGTTGCTCATATGTATTTGTGAGATATACTTGATATTTATGACTCTCGTGTTTGACTGGACGAGAATTACATGAAATCTCTATAACCAGAATTGTGTGGGGGAACTTGTCCAAATCCCTATATAGTATCCTGGAATATGGATCCTACAACTTGTGTTGAATTGAAATACATTTTCCAAGTAAGATTTCCTTTCTCTTTAACCCTCTCAGGTCTCAATAAGTTTTTTAAAGTTTCCATTAACAGGCGACACACTGTCTGGCAGCTGAGTTTTTCTCTTTGTTCCCGTTCACCCAACTCACCCAGCTATCAAGGGTTGCCAGATACCCCTACATATAGACTAGTATACCAGATATGTAGAGTCCAAAATGGTTAGTGTGGTTTTTCCTAATTTCGTAAAGGCTTAAGGACGCAATCATGTCCACACATGCGCAAGGGCAAACGTGCCTTAGGACGCGACTGCGTCCTCACGTGCGCGAGAGGGTTAATATATATAGGAAAAGGTTAAGTATCCTATATCTCAACGTGGTGTAATGGATTAATGAATGGACACTCGTCCTGACTGTCGATGGTTCGAGTCCGGCTGGTAGTAAAAAACACACACACATATATATATATATATATATATATATATATATATATATATATATATATATACTGTATATATATATGTTTTTTTCACCCAGCCAGACTCGAACCACTGTACCATCAAGAAGGTTAAAGGTTTAGCACACACTCTTCGTACATATACCTTTTCGATATATAGGAACATGCACTGAGTGTTACACTAAACCCAACCTCACTATGATAGTCAAATGGAAGTACTGAAACACGTAGATATAGTATTATGAAATAAATGCCAATTAACACTACATTATTTAATATCTTTATATTCTACAAACATCCTTAACATAATATATATATATATATATATATATATATATATATATATATATATATATATATATATATATATATATATACTGTATCTATATATATATATATATATATATATATATATATATATATATATATATATATATATATATATATATATATATATATATATATATATACAGTATATATAGGGTGTTTTCGTTTTTGTTCACTTTTAGGGCACTGATGATAGCATACACTATATATATGTCAAAACGTTTGAAAATGTGTGTAATAAAGATGTTGGTTGTTACGTCCCTCGCCATTCTTTTCCTCCTGAAGTTGAGATTCCCCAGGAACGTTCCCATTTCCGATATATATATATATATATATATACAGTATATATATATATATATATATATATATATATATATATATATATACAGTTGGTCCTCCATTAACGCGGCCAATGTGTTCTGGTTACCGCCCGTGTTAGCAAAATCCGTGTTACCGAACCCAGATGTTTACATGTTAAAGGTACCTTGGTGTTCTGGGGATTTCCACAAAGTCCACTTTTTTTCCATAGAAGCCTATGTTATAATAATTAAATCTATTATAAAGGTTATTTGACATGTGCAATGAGTTGATTTGACATTGCAACAACTCTTACCTCTGAATACATATTTTGTTTAGGCTAGGCAGCTAGGCTAATGAGAGAGAGTCACAGCAGTAGCCGACATTTTTCGATCGAAGCTCTGAAATCCCTCCATCATATTTCTCACCACACACAATAACTACACATCACCTTTTTTGAAAATCGGAACTACATTTGCAAGCTTCCAAGCTTCTGGAACTATACCTGTTCCTAATGAATTGTTAAAAAGAAATGTTAATGGGTAACTTAACTCATCTCTGCATTCTTTTAATACTCTAGCATATACCTCATCGGGACCAGGCGATTTCTGAGGTTTCAGTCTGTCAATTTCCTTAAGCACATAATTTCTACTTATAGTAACCGTACTTAATCTATTTTCTATACTATCGCTATATACCTTACGGACTTCTGGAAACTGTGCCAAATTTTCATTAGTGAAAACGGAAAGAAATTGACTATCTAATGTACTGCACATTTCTAAATAATTTTCTGTCATTTCTCCTATCGAAGTTTTAAGGGGACCAATTACGTCTCTAACCTTGGATTTATATAGTTGTTAAAAAGCTTTAGGATTATTATTTGAATCATTGGCTACCTTGACTTCATAATTTCTTTGTTCTCTCCTAATATCCGGTTTTACCTGTCTTGATAGATTCTGATAGTAAGCAATTAGGTGAATTTCGCCTTTCTTATTTTTTCTATATATTCCTCTCTTTTTTTCCTAGAAGATCTAGTAGTCTATTATTCATCCATTTGGGTTGGTTCTGTGTTGATCTAAATTTTCTTTTGGGGATATATATATTTTGCGCATTGAATACTGACTCTATAAAATTATCGTATGTATCTACCAAGTTTGACGTCTCTTCCTGACTTAATCTGACAGGTACCTGAGAAGGGGTACATTCATTTGGACACCTGGATCGACTTAATTTTTGACCATACGGTCCGCTAATAGGGCTCTTCTTAACCCACCATAATTGGCTTTCCTGAAGTCAGGTATTAATGTTGTATTCTCTCTGGTTTTACCTTTCCATTGTATATTAAAATACACCTAATTGTGGTTGCTATTTCCTAGGTGGTCCCCTATCTCTACATTATTTACCATATGTTCATTGTTACTGAAAACTAAATCGAGAATATTATTACCTCTAGTCGGCGTATCTATGAATTGAAATAAAAAACTATCTTGTACTACCTCAATAAACTCCTCAGAATCAGAGTCGCATATTTGATGCTGCCAATCTATATTCGGAAAATTAAAGTCCCCCATAATGCACACATTGCTAAACCTTGATGCCATTTTAATTTCCTCCCATAATGACGTTCCGTCATTTCTACTCATATTTGGCGGTCTATACATACCTCCAATAACTATGGTCTCGCTACCTTCGTTAACCTCTACCAAAACACTTTCATTATCATTATTTAGTCTAATACCTGATTTAATACAGTTTCTTAATGTACTCCTGACAAACACTGCTATACCGCCTTCCCTCCTACTTGTTCGGTCATATTTAAACAAAATATATCCTGGTATTATAATGTAAAACTTGCAAAATAAACAAACCAAAACGTATACGAACACAGTAAAAAGACAAAACAACTAATCAAAATTGCTATGTGGAAACAACGCTTAACCTGAGACGTGCGCATGGGGGGTATGAGACACCACACTCCTGTGCGCACGTATTTGAGCTGTTCCCATAACTAACATCGTTATTTTACCATAAATAGCATTAATACTTATCCATATGCGCCTATTATAGGTTGATTATAAAGGTATTAACCTGTTACAACAATAAAACAAGTGGAAACAGTGTTTTGATGGTCAAAATTGGCGATACAGGCCAGGAGTTACATAATGTATGGCTGAGGCAACCTCCCTGCCCTCCTCCCCTCCCCTTGTATGGAGAGACACTGTCACGCAATAGTCTCTCTCTCGCTCTTTCCCACGCTTGGTAACAGTGATGACAACGCCCTGCTACCAACTCGCTAATGTTAGCACGAAAATAGACCACAGAATAAGGGAATAACAGGGAAAATAGGTGATAACTGAAGGAGGGGAGGAAAGTGGGGAAGGAGGGGAGGTGGAGGAGTGATATTTGGCATGGCCCAGGGGAAAAAAAAAATAAAAACAAAATATTTTTTTGTTTGTGTTTTAAATGGATTTTTGTTTTCCCTGACTCTTAAGAGTCTTCCCGCAGTCCGCCGGGGGAACTCTTAAGAGTCTCCCAGTAGTTCCCGGGTTAAGTAAAATAACAATTAAAAAATAAAAGAACACAATCCACCACATACGGTGTACATTACTTCATGAGCAAGTTAATCTGTTTCCCAAGCAAACTAATCGCACACATAACAACGCACTATCATCACGTTCAAGGAATTAGTAAATTTGGGAAGTCGGGGACGTTCTGGTAAATTTTACTAAATCCTGCATGAATAAAGAAACTACAATTAGTGTATATCAAATTCTGCAAAAAAATGCCTGGTTTGTGTAATAATCCAAGTTTCAGTTAGTGCTATTATGTCTATATTTTCTTTGCTAACAAGTGCTCTAAGTTCGTTCATTTTGTTACACAGACTCCTACAGTTTGTGTAATATACTCTCAATTTACTTCTTTTATTTATACCTAATTTACCTTTATTTCTAACTAAATGTCCATCTTCCGTTGTACTACCACTACTATCATTAGCAATATAGTCATAATTTTTAGCATGAGACTGGATATCCTTATCGCTTTCACCTGACGCTAAACATTTGCCATTTAACCTCTCTTTTACACTCTCAATATTTCTGTTCAAAACCCCACAACCACCCTATCTAAAGAACTAGCTAATGTGGAAACCCCTAACCGTGAAAGATGAACCCCATCCCTTGCATACATCCTATCTCTCCCATAGAAACGATCCCAGTATGTAACAAAAGGTCACAGTGTTCAGCTTCATTTGTTTCTAGTTGAGATCGAAACAGCCGCCTCTGAAGACTTCTGGCTCGAACTGAATTCACAACTTTGAATGAAATATCCATGACTTCTTTCATAGTCAACATTTTACCACAAAGTACTTGTTGATGAATAATACAATGATAACTAAAAAAATCAGGAAACCTATCATCACTCTTGCATAGAGAAATTAACCCACTGATTCGGCCAGTCATTCGGAGTCAGCAGGTGCTCCATCAGTTGTTATTGAAATAAGCTTACTCACAGGCAACTGTGTACGAACTAATCACTGAAAGTCTGAAATATGACTTCACCCCTAGTTTTTTTTTCTTTTAATGGTAGGATTTTCAGCAGTTCCTCTTTGGTTCTCATGTCTTTAAACATCATTCTAATGAAAATACATAGCTGTGCTGTGTCAACCACATCAGTAGACTCATCAAATTGTAATGAAAAGTACACACACTCACGTAAGTCTTTATCCAGCTGTTGACTCGGCTCCTCAGCCATACATTCACAGCGCCTCATAACAGTGTTTCTTGATAACTGAAGATCCTTAATAGCAGACAGTATTTCAGATTTACTTTTGTTATTTTCAAACAGTGATTCTGCTGCTTCTAAAAACGCCTCTTTGAATATTTCTTCATCTTGAAATACTTTTGTTTAAGCTTTGCAAACACCCTACTCACCCTGAAGGATGCAATGGTTGCTACCCTTGATTTTGATCTGGCGCCGGTAAACAGATTCTGTTTTGCACTCAGATGTGATTTAATTGCATGAACTTTCCTCTTTCTTAGCTAACTTTTTGGTGGGAACTTAGTATCATACTTCTTGTGACAGCTTTTGAAAAGTCTTTCAAGATTTCCTTTCTTGGCTAGAGCCGGAGACGCTTGGCAGATCAGGCACGCACACTTCAAATTGTTCATGGTAAAATAATTATCTTCCTCTCATTCATTGTGAAAATGGTATGTTTTGGCCTTTTTAGTCCTTGGTCCAGCACTCATTTTTAATTCAATTGGTTGCTTATAGCCGGCCCTAGCCTGTACTATAGAAAAGAAAAACAAACTAAGACACACATGAATACTAGAATTTTTTCCATATTTCATACGTTAATACGAGAACAGTCTAATTAACCCCTTCAGTACCGGTAACATCCTTTTCATTATATTCTGGCATTTATTAGACGATTTTATTCAGATTAGGAAGGACGTCTACCCACTAAAAGGCTACAGACTACTGTATCTCAATTAATCATTTTAGCTACCATATATCTTTCTTAAGCTTCATAAAATTGTCCAAATGAAGCTGAAATATAATACAAAAGACGTCACCGGTAATACAAGGGTTAATCACGTAACAAAACATCGACAACTGTGAACACTTGTGTCTACTACTCTAACTACCGGTACTCTATTCACTCAAGAGTTTCGGTGAGAACTGTTGCTAAAATAAAGTTTCCCTAATTCTGGTTAATATCAATCAGGGTATTTTCTAATACCAGAGACACTCTACACACTTCTGGGTACAGCAGATGACTGAATCAATCCGAGCAGACTCGAAACTCGAAAATACAGTTGGCAAATACCTCTAATTTGGAAAATACTCAATATTGTCTCGACTATCAGTTCCAAATTAATTAATATACCAGTCCCCGTATTTTTAAACATATAACACAGTCTTAAAAGCATAAACCCGTTTAGTTTGAGCTTATTACTGACGATTTTTTTTTTTTTTTATCAATTTCCTGGACAGGATCTAGCCGGCACTGCTGTCCTGACGGACGTGAATGCTTCCCGTCAGGTTCCACCACAGACAAAGGGGCGCCGCACAGTATATACATACGTATGGGTCTGATGTTTTCATAATTAAAACACCATTCCTAGAATCTTTGATAATCCCATTAACATTATATAAATTATCTGAAAGTATTACTCCAAACATTATGATTTAAAGTTGAACATTATTTCTGTTGTCACCTTATGTATGATAAATAATTAAATATTAGTTAGGCTGCTGAGTCATGCGATCGACTTGGGAAGAATTCGCGATCGACTGGTTGGCGACCCCTGCGCGACTAGAGCATAGGCCTACATCATACTCTTCAATAGTTTTGATGAAATGAGAGATGACTTACGAAAAACATTAAAGACACCCCAACAAATAGAGAAGTAAAAACCAAATAGAAAACAAAACACAGCTTGGTTAAATATGGTAGTCAAGTGTACTGTTTGCATATATTTTTGCATTGTATGAAGAATGGGAATGTATAAAACTTACACACAAATACAACAATGATACAAACAAAACAAAAAAAAAGGTTGCTAGGGATATTGTAGCCACGTGTAGGCTACTGTAGGCTATGCCACGGAAGTAGATTTATTTATTTTGTTTATACATTTGTTTTATCGTTTTCCTTTACCATTTTTCGCAAGTGTTCTAATATTACGTCATAACTAGTCAACATTTGGATGTATATATTCGCATTTCTCTCGTGTTGTGTAATTCGATGGAAATGACGACGCAGCGTACAACGTGGATCGGGAATCGTGGCTTCCACTATAGCACACTTGTTTATATTTAGACACCCTACAGTAAAGGAGATTGGCCAACCTTCGCCGTGTTAAGGTCATTAGTCTCTCTTTACATTCGGCAAAACTGGTACAAGAAATAAAGTTTGATATTTGAAGTAAATTCTACGTGATCAGAAAAATAAAGTGTAGTATATCACACCTTTGATTAATAACTACTAAAATTAAATGCTGTCCAAAGGAAACTAATGGCTGTTCTTTCTTAATACAGATCCATTAGTTACCGGTAGAATATTCTATCCATCCCACTTGCTTTCCAAAGTCATTTAACATAGCATCATAACTATCGCAGATGATATTGTGTTTATTGGCATTATTATTATTATTATTATTATTATTATTATTATTATTATTATTATTATTATACCCAAGTTAACCCGGCAGCTGCTGGGAGACTCTTAACACTCTCCGACTCATATGACACTACAGCTTCATATGGTGGTTTTGCCAAAAAACTCATATGACGCTAGAGCAGTAGTTCTTAACCTGGGGGGCACACCCCACTAGGGGAGCGTTTGACAATGCTAGGGGGGGCGTGGGGTAATCAAAGTTCAAAATAGGGCTAGGCCATTCAAATGCATACAGGGTAATCGCAAAGATATATATAAATACAAAACTTTGATAGGAAAAATTCACAACCTGATATCATTCCAAGCAACCACATGTAGTGTTGACATAAAACCATTACTCAGTTTTAATCCTTGCATGCAGATTGGTTATTTGTTCGCCCTTTTTACAGTATCTCGCGTCTTAACCCTTGTCTATCGGGGCCCGACTTAAGTCCGTATCGAAAAATTTGGACTATGTTGCGGGGCCCGACTTAAGTCCGAGTGCAATTTTGGCGCAATATTGGCTCTGAGAGAGAGACGAGTGACTGGAGGAGCATGGGTTACCTCATGACCGCTCGCCACGGCCGCCGTGGACCAACTGAGATGTACTCCACTTAATCCACCGTCACTCCCTCGCTACATACGTAATTATATAAAGAAATTACCGTATTTTAGCGATTTTGCCCTTCGGTTGCACGATCGTTGCAAGACAACCAGTGATCGTAGAAGGATGGTTCAGGTGTCATTGGAAAGCTCAATTTACGCCCTTTCAGGGATACATACTTGTATTACGCTCTGGGTCTTTTTTATGTATGAAAAAGAGCACGGAAACAACCCCATCTATGATAAAAAAAAACGCTGAGCGGCACAGTGAAATATACTCCACCACCCGCTCTTTGAGCGTTTAGCATCCATAAGGTGTGGATAAAAAAAAAAATAGTTTTCTAGGCACCAGAGGCAGGGGGGGGGGGGGAGCATCATGAATACAGTCCTGACCAAAGGGGGGCACGGTGCTAAAAAGGTTAAGAACCACTGCGCTAGAGCGTCATATGAACCTATCTTAATATCTCTCTAATAATTTATATGCCGCTCTATCGTCATTTAGGCCTCAGTAAGTTAGGTAAGTTTGATCAGAATCTGTCGAATGGTGGCATCCCCAAGTTCCTCCGACTTCTAACGGTCCCTCAGTGAGATTTTGACAGTTGTGGGGATAATACTGTGTGGTCCGCCTCCTTGTCAGTAAGTGAACTATTTCTGACTGAGGGGGTTAAGAGGTTTTACTGGATGACTGCGGGGAGACTTAAGATCCTAGGCCTAAAAAAAACTTTTAAAACACACCAGTAGCACTTGATTTTTTTTGTTTTCCTTCCATACCTCATATCACTTCTCCACATCTGGCAAAGTTCCCTCCTCCCCCCCCCTTCAATTATCACCTATTTTTCTCTTATTCCTGTAATTATCGGTTTATTTATGGCGCCTAAAATCCCCACCAGGTTCCAAGATGGAAAGGAAGGGTGTGGGAAGAGGAGAGAGAGAGAGTAATAAACTACATCCAGTCTCTCACCAGAGTTCGTGGAGGGAGGGTGTACTCTCGCTCCATGTCAACTTCATGAATGACTCGCTCTGCAATATTTCATGTTTCTCACCCCCAAACACTATTCCCACTTGTTTTTTTGTTGTAACATGCTGCTATCTTCATATTAAACATAAAATAGGCACATATGGATAAGTATTAATTATATATATGGTAAATTAACGATTTTAGTGAGGAATGAGTCTAAATACCTACGCACAGGGGTATGGTGTATACTACAGGGGCTGCGCAGCTGAGAGGTTAAGGATCGCCGCCGTGCCAACTCGCCCAGGAAAAAAGAAAGAAACCGAAGGAAGGGACACAAATCTAACCAACACCAGAAGGCAACATCATCAAGCAAAACTAAAGGAGATG
Organism: Paralithodes platypus; assembly: GCA_032716605.1. NCBI lineage: Eukaryota > Metazoa > Arthropoda > Malacostraca > Decapoda > Lithodidae > Paralithodes > Paralithodes platypus. The sequence goes on from CM064548.1 coordinate 52,562,867, forward strand.
GACGAAGGAGAAACCAAACGAGAAATATCCAAGACAGAGGAGATAGACACCAAGACCAAGATACTGAAGATGCCCAGGATACCCAAACTCTACCACCCGGTAACAAAGGAAGACAGCAACAGAAACTAGGCACAGAATACCCACACCGAGAAAAAACTCACCTCCATCACGGAAGACCAATGCGGCATCAAAGCCACTAAAGCCCTAACAAAACCCACAACACATAGCCGCCCAAACCTACCTGTGCACCACCAGACCTTACCAGACGAGACGCCAGAATTGCCACAATAAAACCTGATCTACCAACAACGCCAGGCAAAACCATTCCAGCTCCCCACAAACACCACGAGGCCACGAAGAAGAAAATAGTGTACAGTCAGAGGCACAAGGACCAACATGGACGCACTAACAAGGAGCAGTTATGCCGTTCTTCCACGAAGAGGTCTACTAACCTGCCTGCAAACTTCTAGTGGGTCCTCCTAATCCCCCGGGAATACGCCCCCCTGTACTTATGACCTTCTGACCTCCGCGCACCTGACCTGGGATATCTCAGCTGAAGTCGTAACTACCCCAATGGAAACCTGGATAAGGAAAGTAATTCTAGGGCTTGATTTAACGAACATGTTAGCAATCGAGTCCTAAAATTACCCTCCCATTCAAGGATCGATTGAAGCCATGGTGAATAATTCTTTCGAGGTCTCAAGAGTTATTTTTCTTATTGAAGAATTAATATTATCACATGCCATGGTATAGTGTTTAATAATAAGATCCCTAATAGGCTGCACCTTTGGAATTAGAAGCATAACCGTAGGACGTGTCCCCCACCTTACTTCTTTTGCCAAAACCGCACTCTAAAACTATAAAGATACTTGCCATGGAAAAGGTCATTCTAATGGTTCGGGCTTTGTGAGATACCGTCTCAATAACGGCACTCTACAAAATTAATAAAAGTTCATATTGTATCTGTCCGACGCCATGGTCGAGTCACTTACAGTGAAAAGGTTTAAGCACCGCCCCTGAATTCTTTGAACCTCTTACTATCTCCTTGCATTAGCCCGATACCTTGTCGCTGTGTCATGACACTAGAGACATTGTATTTAAGACCCTAAGTCAAGAGTACCGATACAGAACTTCATCAACGATTAGCATAATGGTCAGGGTAGATGAGTAATAGTAGCCCAGGACATGTCCTAGCTCTCGCTCGCGTTAGTCCGATGAAAGTGCCCAATGTCATGACATCAGGGAACTATCATTTAATACCCAAAACCAGCTAATTCATCTGTATAGAACCAAACTACACCATCCACATGGCAGGATCACCTAAACGGCTCAACGGAAACTAGATGACCACACTTCAACCACCTCATCTCTGCCCAAACTATGCTCGTCTCTCCAATCTTCAAGTGTTAGATTAGGAGTGTTTATTGAAAATTATTCTCACTCATACACCAGTGCGACAAGGTGAAATAGTTAGCAAGGCAAAGTCCCTCAATTTAGACTCTGATTATTTTCATAACCGTGAGATTTATATATTATCCGTTCCCTTGTTCTATGATATGAGTGACAACCTGAGATTTACTATTTGAACCTACTGCATGTGTATAAATCTTCATCAAGACAAAATATGAGATCAAGTATTAACCCCTACTTTACCGGAGGATACAGTTATAAAAGTCCCCCCCCTCCCCCCAGTCCCAAGCAATGTGGCCAAAATGGCAAGATAGAACAACCTTCCACCTCAAGACTATTTTTCACATATAATTAAGCGTTATTGTTCTACTTAGTGAGTTAGTAAATAAATGTGTTAACCCGGCAGCTGCGGGAAGACTCTTAAAAGGTCCTATTGGGTGGCTGCGGGAAGACTCTTAAGATGCTAGGCCTAAAACAAAAAACATTTAAAACACCCCAGTGGCACTCAAACAAAAATAATTTGTGTTTAGGTGGGATAATTTCCCTCCATTACTTGCTACCGCTCCTTTTTCCTCCCTCCTCAATTATCAGGTATTTTCTCTATTATTCCCGATAATTATCTAGTATTTTCGTGGGAGAACGGGTGGGAGAGAAGGAGGAGGGTAGAGGATTGTAACTTCGACCCTCCAAGCCAGTCTGAAAGCTCCCCTGGCCTCTCAGTCCCACGCGAGAAAAGAGAGAGTGAGGGAGTAAGTCTCTCACTGCTCAAGGCCAGATTACGACCGCGGGGCTAAAATATACACTTTTCACCAGCCAATTGCTGTTACCAATTGTTTTATTGCTTTCCCATGTTCATATTAAAAATAAAATAGGCGCATATGGATAAGTATTAATTATATATATGATAAATTAACGATTTTAGTGAGGAATGGATGAGAATACCTTCGCACCGCGGGCACATTTAACCCCTTAGCTACGGGGATGTTTGTAACTTCTACTACCTGCCTGGAGGGCATATTTACCCTAAACGAGCTTCATTCCATGCTCTTTTTCATGCATAAACAAGAGCCAGAGCATAATACAATTATGTATCCGTGAAAGGGCGAAAATAGAGCTTTCCAATGACACCTGAATCATCCTTGTACGACCACGGGTTATCGTGTAGCGATCGCGCAACGAGAAGTGAGAAACCCTAAAATAACGTAATTTTCCCAGTTTTTTCCTGGCCTCGCGAGGCTGGAGGTGTGTTGGACCACGGCGAACCAACCAGTTGCGGCCAAACGGTGGTGCCGAACGGTCAGAGTCCGCCTATCGTCCTCCCAACGCGTGGACTCTCTCTGAGAGCCGATAATGTGCTCAAAATCCCGCCCGACTATTGTCGGGCACCGCGGGATAGGCCACTTATCTCTCGCCCGACATATGTTGGGCACTGCAGTTTGAGTGTTAAATACCATAGCTGCGCAATTAAAAGGTTAATAAGATGTATGCAGTGTTATATGTTACCCTTTACTCCTTCTGTGCATGTGTTGTATGATTTTGACTACTCCAGTTAAGTAGAACCTACCAAACTCCAATATAAACCCGGTAATATAAACCCTAGTTCAGTCAGTGACAGGAGAAGGTTGTGTTAATCTGAGCTCCTGCCCGGACCACTTACCAGTGACCTTTAGTGACCATTACACCTACCTGTGTTTGGGGGCAGTGCACTCGTGTTATATAAAAGTGTTATAGCTCAGTTTTTAGCTGTTAGTTTACTTGTTTTTGTTTTTCTGTACTTAGTTTCTTGCTCCTCGCTAAGCTTATTGGGATCATGGCAGGTATGGAGTGCGAGTCTCTAACTGATCTGCATCATCTTATTCTCCAGGTAAGAGAGGAGATGGTTGTGGTGAAGGAAGAGGTCTTGGCTCTCTAAGGGAGGTTAATGTTAAAATTCAGAGGGAAGTGGATTTGATTAAAGACGAAAATCTAGCTTTCAAGCTTAGCCAAGAGGAAATAAAGTCAAGTAAGGGGAAAAGGGAGGAAGTTGATGAAAAATTGTATTCATGGCAGGTTGTTAAAAATACGGGTGGGAAAGTCACACTCAAGAAGCAGGATAGTAGAATAGGTATGAGTGTGACAAATACATTCTCTCCTTTGCGACACGAATGTGAGGGAAAAGATAGTCAGGATAAGGGAGGGATAACCGAAGTGCCTGCCGCCGACTCAGCTCCAACCTCTGACGCTGTGCTACCTACCACCACCACTACCCCCACCACCACCACCACCAAGGGAGCTTCTGCCACCACCAGGGGTTCTCCAACTGCAGCTGCTGGATCCTCCCGAGGGAAAGGTAAGTCTGTGTCCCGAGAAGGTAAGTCTGTGTCGATTGTGGGCGCCTCCATGGTAAGACATTTAGTTAGGGCTACCCGCACTAAACTTAGGAAGGTTGTGTGTCTGCCTGGCCATGGAGTTGGGAGGGTTTTAGAGAAGATGGACCACATCTTGGAAGATAGTGGAGATAACCCCATTATCTGTCTCAGTGCCGGGAGTAACGATGTTGGTAAGGGTAGAAGTGAGGAACTGCTGTAGCAGTATCGGGATGTGTTAGATAAAGTTAGGATGAAGGGAGGGATCCCTGTAGTACATTGTATCCTACCCAGAAGAGGAGTTCCCAAGGAATGGACATCCAGGGCGATTGGTGTCAATTGCCGTTTGGAGAAATATTGCAAAGAAAAAGCAATACCATTCATTGATAACTGGGATAGTTTCTATGGGAGAGATGGGATGTACGCAAGGGATGGGGTTCATCTTTCACGGTTAGGGGTTTCTACATTAGTTAGTTCTTTAGATAGGGTGGTTGTGGGGTTTTGAACAGAAATATTGAGAGTGTAAATGAGAGGTTAATGGAACAATTTTAGCGTCAGGCGAAAGCGATAAGGATATTCTGTCTCATGCTAAAAATGATGACTATAATGCAAATGATAGTAGTGATGGTGCAACGGAAGATGGAAATGTCGTTAGAAATAAAGGTAAATTAGGTATAAAGAAAAGAAGTAAATTGAGAGTATATTACACAAACTGTAGGAGTCTATGTAACAAAATGAACGAACTTAGAGCCCTTGTTAGCAAAGAAAATTTAGACATAATAGCGCTAACTGAAACGTGGATTAATACAGAAACCAGGCATTTTTTAGCAGAATTTGATATATCAGGATATAGTTTGTTTAAATATGACCGAACAAGTAAGAGGGGTGGCGGTATAGCAGTGTTTGTCAGGAGTACATTAAAAAGCTGTATTAAATCAGGTATTAGACTAAATAACGATAATGAAAGTGTTTGGGTAGAGGTTAACGAAGGTAGTGAGACCATAGTTATTGGAGTTATGTATAGACCGCCAAATATGAGTAGAAATGACGGAACGTCATTATGGGAGGAAATTAAAATGGCATCAAGGTTTAGCAATGTGTGCATTATGGGGGATTTTAATTTTCCGAATATAGAGAGGCCGGTCTATATGATCTGTGCCCCATGAATATTCTTTCCTCTCACTTAAACAGTAGGCTACCATAGTGCGGTTGGGAATATGAACATGATTAGATTAATATCCAGTATTCGAGAATGGATAATAAGTCGTAGGCGTGTGCATAAACCTTTAACCGTCCTGGTGGTGTAATGGTTAAGGTGGCAAAAATATGTGTGTGATAACCCGGGTTCGAATTCCGGTGGATCATATATACTTTAATTAATTTCATTGGGGGTGTGGTGGTGAGATTAATAAAAATAATATAGATTGGCAGCATCAAATAGGAGACTGATTCTGAGGAGTTTATAGAGGTAGTACAAGATAGTTTTTTATTTCAATTCATAGATACGCCGACTAGAGGTAATAATATTCTCGATTTAGTTTTGAGTAACAATGAACATATGGTAAATAATGTAGAGATAGGGGACCACCTAGGAAATAGTGACCACAATTCTGTGTATTTTAATATACAATGGAAAGGTAATACCAGAGAGAATACAACATTAATACCTGACTTTAGAAAAGCCAATTATGGAGGGTTAAGAAGAGCCCTATTAGCCGACCCTATGGTAAAAAAATTAAGTCGATCCAGGTGTCCAAATGAGTGTACCCCTTCTCAGGCACCTGTCATCTTAAGTCAGGAAGAGACGTCAACCTTGGTAGATACATACGATAATTTTATCAAGTCAGTATTCAATGCACAAAATAAATACATCCCCAAAAGAAAATTTAGATCAACACAGAACCAACCCAAATGGATGAATAATAGACTATTAGATCTTCTAGGACAAAAGAGAGGAATATATAGAAAAATTAGGAAAGGCGAAATTCACCTACTTGCTTACTATCAGAATCTATCAAGACAGGTAAAAAAGGATATTAGGAAAGAAAAAAGAAATTATGAAATCAAGGTTGCCAATGACTCAAAAAATAATCCTAAAGCTTTTTACCAACTATATAAATCCAAGGTTAGAGATGTAATTGGTCCCCTTAAAACTTCGATAGGAGAAATGACAGAAAATGATTTAGAAATGTGCAGTACATTAAATAGTCAATTTCTTTCCGTTTTCACTAATGAAAATTTGGCACAGTTTCCAGAAGTCCGTAAGGTATATAGCGATAGTATAGAAAATAGGTTAAGTACGGTTACTATAAGTAGAAATGATGTGCTTAAGGAAATTGACAGACTGAAACCTCATAAATCGCCTGGTCCTGATGAGGTATATGCTAGAGTATTAAAAGAATGTAGGGATGAGTTAAGTTACCCATTAACATTTTTATTTAACAAGTCATTGGAGACAGGTATAGTTCCAGAAGCTTGGAAGCTTGCAAACGTAGTTCCGATCTTCAAAAAAGGTGACAAATCAATAGCATCCAATTACCGTCCCATTAGTCTTACATCAATCATAGGAAAGCTACTAGAGTCAATTATTGCTAGTAAAATTAGAAACCACTTAGATACATTTAATTTAAAAAATTCTTCTCAGCATGGATTCACTCAGGGACGTTCTTGCCTTACTAATTTGCTTAGTTTTTTTCTCAGAGGTATATGAAGCAGTAGATAATGACAAGTCATATGATATAATATTTAGATTTCAGTAAAGCTTTCGACAGAGTCCCCCATGAGAGATTGATGAGAAAGGTTGCGGCGCATGGAATAGGTGGGGCGTTGTTGGGATGGATTAGGTCATGGCTAATTGGTAGGAAGCAGAGAGTCAGCATAAATGGTACGAAGTCAGAATGGGGAGCAGTCAAAAGTGGTGTCCCCCAGGGATCTGTATTAGGTCCTCTGTTGTTTGTTATATACATAAATGACCTTGATTTAGGTATAACTAGTAGGATAAGTAAATTTGCAGACGATACCAAAATGGGGAGAACAATTGATTCAGATAGAGATATAGAGTGCCTCCAAAGGGATCTAGATGCCTTAAACGAATGGTCAGTAAATTGGCAGATGAAGTTTAACATTGACAAATGCAAGGTATTAAAGATAGGGAAGATGCATACAAATGTTAAATATAAACTAGCTAATGTGGAATTAGAAAACTCGAATTGTGAGAAAGATCTAGGTGTGTTTGTTAGCAATGATTTGAAGCCTAGACAACAGTGTATAAGCGTTCGAAACAAGGCAAACAGGATTCTCGGGTTCATCTCTAGGAGTGTGAGTAACAGAACTGCTGATGTTATCTTAAAACATTACTTGTCATTAGTGAGACCCCATATGGATTATGCTGTTCAATTTTGGTGTCCTTATTACAGAATGGACATAGATTCATTGGAGAGAGTACAACGTAGAATGACAAAAATGATCCATAATATTAGAAATCTTCCGTATAAAGAAAGGTTGAAGAAATTAGGCTTACATTCGTTAGAGAGACGCAGAGTTAGAGGGGATATGATAGAGGTGTTCAAGTGGGTTAGTGGGATTAACAAAGGGGACATGACAAATGTACTAAAGCTCAGTGATAGCGAAAGAACTCATACCAATGGTTTCAAATTAGATAAATTTCGTTTCAGAAAAGATATAGGCAAATATTGGTTTGGTAACAGAGTTGTAGATGGGTGGAATGGACTACCAGGTGCTATAGTGGGATTAAAAACGATAGGGAGCTTTAAGATAAAATTGGATAAGCATATGGACGAGAAGGGTTGGGTGTGAAGGGGGATCAGCAGGGTTGGGCCAATCAGCACTCTGCAGGCCCCCGTAATCCTGCGTTAATCTCTAACCGTTTTGGTAAGATGATCCTCAGGGTATTAGAGTGTTGAGCCTATAATTGGGCTTTGTAATTGGGGTTGTGTGGGACAGGGATCTGCCTTGCTTAGGCCAATCGGCTTTCTGCAGACTCCCATTTTCTTATGTTCTTATGTTCTTATAACCCTGGTATAACACATCCCTGCTGTCATCACGCCAGCGCATGGAGATACGAGTCATGGAGAAGTGAACCTAATCATTCTACATTTCACTGATGCAGAAAAGACAACTATATTGCTGAACATCTGAGGAATATATTTAATACTTATTGTGTGTGCTCTATATATCTCCCATTCCCCTTACCCTACCCCTCCTTACCCCTTACCCATACCCCACCCCCACCTACAGGCCCTTACCCCTTACCCTCCTTACCCCTTACCCATACCCCACCCCCCTCCTACAGACCTGCCCTACACCACCCCTGCTACCCAACCCAGTGACCTGTGACCCAGGGTCCTCCCCCGCCCTCTCTCTCTCTCTCTCTCGCCCTCTCTCTCTCTCTCTCTCTCTCTCGCCCTCTCTCCCTCTCTAGCTCGCTCTCTCTCTCTCTCTCATCTCCACTGTTCAATTAATCACCTTCAAAACCCCAGGGACATTATCTCTCTCTCTCTCTCTCTCACCTCCACTGATCAACTGATCACTTTCAACATCAGTGAATAATACTATAACTAGTCACCCCTCCCCCCCTCCTCTCTCTCTCTCTCTCTCTCTTTCTCTTTCCTTACTTTACTGCCCTATTCCATCACTATAAACTGTCCCTATCTAATAGTATTAAGGCCGGACCACTCACTCTCACTCTCTCAATCACGCTCTTTATCTCTATCTTGTCGTCCTGTTTAATCGCTTACTTAGTTTGTGTATGTCACGTAGTAACACCAAATTATACACACACAACACAACAATCTTACACATACATTCCACCGGTCTGTCAGGGGGAATATCAAATATGACGAACAATCATACTAATAGGAAATAATCACTGTAGTACAATATATCTATAGTCAAACTCAACTGAAATGAGCTCCAAGGAGGTCAAGGTCGCCCTGTCCGGTGTTGCCAAATTTATACCAAAACAAACCTTTTAGAAAACGGGAAACCAAGGAAAACCACATTTAGAAGGGAAACTTGAAAAAAATGTAAAAGACGTTTTTATGTCTGGAAGGGTTATTGGTATTCTTGTATAAAAGTTACAGAAATGAAATAATAGGTAGGCTATATTTGTATATACCTATTTACATTGTACAGCATCTCTCTTGCCTGGCTATGAAGATGAGAGTAACTTTTGCGAGTTTTTCCTTCCATGGTGGTCGCGCTATGAATGAGGGTTAGTGACCGTCTTACCTGGGTGATGTTGTTGTCGTAGTTTGAGACCCTTTAAAGCCTTGCCATTACTCGTATCCATAAGAACATAAGAACATAAGAAAATGGGAGTCTGCAGAAAGCCGATTGGCCTAAGCAAGGCAGATCCCTGTCCCACACAACCCCAATTCATTACAAAGCCCAATTATAGGCTTCACACTCTAATACCCTGAGGATCATCTTACCAAAACGGTTAGAGATTAACGCAGGATTATGGAGGTCTGCAGAGCGCTGATTGGCCCATCCCGGCTGATCCCCCTTCACACCCAACCCTTCTCGTCCATATGCTTATCCAATTTTATCTTAAAGCTCCCTACAGTTTTAGATCCCACTATAGCACTTGGTAGTCCATTCCACCCGTCTACAACTCTGTTACCAAACCAATACTTGCCTATATCTTTTCTGAAACAAAATTTATCTAATTTGAAACCATTGGTACGAGTTCTTTCGCTATCACTGAGCTTTAGTACATTTGCCATGTCCCCCTTGTTAATCCCACTAACCCACTTGAACACCTCTATCATATCCCCTCTAACTCTGCGTCTCTCTAACGAATGTAAACCTAATTTCTTCAACCTTTCTTCATACGAAAGATTTCTAATATTATGGATCATTTTTGTCATTCTACGCTGTACTCTCTCCAATGAATCTATGTCCATTCTGTAATAAGGACACCACAATTGGACAGCATAATCCATATGGGGTCTCACTAATGACAAGTAAAGTTTTAAGATAACATCAGCAGTTCTGTTACTCACACTCCTAGAGATGAACCCGAGAATCCTGTTTGCCTTATTACGAACGCTTATACACTGTTTTCTAGGCTTCAAATCATTGCTAACAAACACACCTAGATCTTTCTCGCAGTCTGAATTTTCTAATTCTAAATTAGCTAGTTTATATTTAACATTTGTTTGCATCTTCCCTATCTTTAATACCTTGCATTTGTCAATGTTAAACTTCATCTGCCAATTTACTGACCATTCATGTAAGGTATCTAGATCCCTTTGGAGGCACTCTATATCGCTATCTGAATCAATTGATCTCCCTATTTTAGTATCGTCTGCGAATTTACTTATCCTACTAGTTATACCTAAATCTAGGTCATTTATGTATATAAGAAACAACAGGGGACCTAATACCGATCCCTGGGGGACACCACTTTTGACTGCTCCCCATTCTGACTTGGTACCATTTATGCTGACTCTCTGCTTCCTACCAATTAGCCATGACCTAATCCATCCTAACAACGCCCCACCTATTCCATGTGCCTCAACCTTTCTCATCAATCTCTCATGAGGGACTCTGTCGAAAGCTTTACTGAAATCTAAATATATAATATCATATGACTTGTCATTATCTACTGCTTCATATACCTCTGAGAAAAAACTAAGCAAATTAGTAAGGCAAGACCGTCCCTGAGTGAATCCATGCTGAGAAGAATTGATTAAGTTAAATGTTTCTAAGTGGTTTCTCATTTTCCTAGCAATAATTGACTCTAGTAGTTTTCCTATGATTGAAGTGAGACTAATGGGACGGTAATTGGATGCTATTGATTTATCACCTTTTTTGAAGATCGGAACTACATTTGCAAGCTTCCAAGCTTCTGGAACTATACCTGTTTCTAATGACTTGTTAAATAGAAATGTTAATGGATAACTTAACTCATCTCTGCATTCTTTTAATACTCTAGCATATACCTCATCAGGACCAGGCGATTTATGAGGTTTCAGTCTGTCAATTTCCTTAACCACATCATTTCTACTTATAGTAACCGTACTTAACCTATTTTCTATACTATCGCTGTATACCTTACGGACTTCTGGAAACTTTGCCAAATTTTCATTAGTGAAAACGGAAAGAAATTGACTATTTAATGTACTGCACATTTCTAAATCACTTTCTGTCAATTTTCCTATCGAAGTTTTAAGGGGACCAATTACATCTCTAACCTTGGATTTATATAGTTGGTAAAAAGCTTTAGGATTATTTTTTGAATCATTGGCAACCTTAATTTCATAATTTCTTTTTTCTTTACTAATATCCTTTTTTACCTGTCGTGATAGATTCTGATAGTAAGCAAGTAGGTGAATTTCGCCTTTTTTAATTTTTCTATATATTCCTCTCTTTTTTCCTAGAAGATCTAATAGTCTATTATTCATCCAGCTCTCTCTCTCTCTCTCTCTTTTGATGGGATTACATTGTGCTATATTGCATTTGGAGATTGTGTATGTATGTGTGTGTTTGTGTGTGTATCTGTAGGGGTGTGTGGGAGTGCGTGCGTAGCCAACAGAACCGCATTGACATTACTTGGCAACGTCGCATATCCTACCACTCCTTCGATCTATTTATAGCTGTCCCCAGAAAAATGGCAGCATGTTCTAAATAGCGTGCCATATGTTGTATAAATTCCTTCTATATATCCTTAAAATGATATGTTTCTTAACACCACATAACCTTTATAAATTGTAATATAATATATATAGTCATAAAAGCTAAAATTAATTTGTTAATAGCCTGAAAAACTAACATTTGTTGTTAAAGCTTTGAATATTTGACAACACCGCACAGGGCGAGGGACACCACCTTGTAGCTCATTTCATAGGAGGATGACTATAGACACACATACCAAAAAATATTTGGTTGTTGCTACACAGGTTACGTACGGACGATAATGTAAATTTATAATTATTTAAGTAATACTGATTTTTGGACACGAAAGCATCTTCTTAGTTAGGCACTGCTTAATAGTTTCCTAGAATATTCGTTAGGATCTGTGAACCTGCCTACAGTTATCCTAGACCTACTCTTTAAGGACTTAGTAGGGGAACGGACAGAAATGTGGATATATAAATGATATAAGGATAAGATGGAGGACGAGGACAGCAGACGAGGCTCCATCACAAAGGTAAAAAAAAAAAAAAAAAAGCTGCATATGTACCAAACGTGAACACAATTGTGTTCAATGCAATTGTGTGAGGAGAAGACAATGATGCACAGACTGTAATAAAGGGGACAATTGTCGTAACCCTTTAGGTAGAGCAGGAACGAGTGGAGAGACGGCAGCAAATTCCCAGAGTGAGCAACGGACGCAGCTGAGGGAGGCCGTCAGGGTGGCAGGGAACCCGAAACAATAAGGGGAGAAGCAAGGGACTCAAGGGTCCCAAGAGAGATAGAAGAACCCCAAGAAGCGGAAAGTAATGAGGAGTCCGCAAGAGACACAAGAGAGAGAGATGACAACCGAGATGCAAGAGAGGATGGCAGGCCTCTAAGGGGCCAAATGAAGCAGGCAGAGGTGGAAACATACTCTGGAAAGGATTACGGGAAGAGGAAGTTAGAACTTGGATAGATGTAGCTTACTCAGAAATAATATATTGGTCTGCACACAACTTTTTCAACCCACAAAAATGTGGTGCCACCACCAACATGCTGAACGATATGACAAAACTCATTTATAACTATGTCTGTGACACACCTTTAGCCCCGTATGTTCTCAAGATAATTTTCAGCATTCCACATCTCTTCTTGCAAGAAACTCACCACAAATCTAATCAAGGGGAAAATGTGACTGCGCTAAGAAGAAGAATGAAATTATGGAATGATAACAAGATGGATGACTTACTCAATGAAGCCAGAGCATTACAAGGGAGACAAGGCAGGCGGCGGCAAAAAAAGGAAAACAATGAAGACGAGGCCAGGAGATTCGGCGACCAGATGAGACAAGGAAAAGTGGCACCTGCAATACGGTCCCTGACAAGGGAGGCAGCTGGTGGGTTGCTGCCTATCACAAAAGACACCATCCAAATGCTGAAAGAGAAACATCCACAACCTAGTATCCACGAGAGTCAGAGGCTAGAGGGGGATTATATACCACCGAACACCGTCATATACGAACAAATCACAGGCGAAATTATTTGGAAAAAGGCTCTAGGGACAAAAGGCAGTGCAGGCCCATCAGGGCTGGATGCAAACGGCTGGAGGACAATCCTGAGTAGAGCAATCTTCGGACTAGCAGCAACAGACTTATGTAGGGCTCTGGCAGCTCTTGCAAGAAAGATGGCCACCCAAAATTGTCAACATTTGGAGGCTTACACAGCTGGTCGCCTAATACCATTAGACAAGAATCCAGGGTGCAGACCAGTAGGAGTGGGTGATGTGCTGAGAAGAATCATCGGAAAATGCATAATGGAAGTGGTGAAAGACGATGTGCGGTCAGCGGCAGGTAATCTCCAAGTGTGTGCCGGCCACCAAGCAGGGGGAGAGGCAGCAATTCATGCCATAAAAAAATATATGAGCAAGTGGACTGTGAAGCTGTGCTGCTTGTGGATGCAACAAACGCTTTTAACACCATCAACAGAAAGACATCAATACATAACATCAAAGTAAAATGCCCCAGCTTTGCCACCTATGTAGAGAACACCTATAAACGGCCTGCGGACCTCTTCATAGTAAACAACCAGAACACACGACGTGGATCAGCTCTGAAATCTAAGGAAGGAACCACACAAGGTGACCCAGTAGCAATGGCAATGTATGCTTTAGGTCTCTCAGTGTTGCTAACCTTAACAAGCCATGAGGTGACGCAAGTCAAGCAGGTGGCCTATGCAGACGATCTCACTGGAGCGGGAAAAGTCAACGATCTCAAGCACTGGTGGGAGCAAATATCAAATGTAGGCCCAGAAATAGGGTACCATCCAAATGCCAGAAAGTCGATACTAATAGTAAAACCAGAACATTATGAAAATGCGTTAGCTTTCAGAGGTAGTGAAGTGGTAGTAACAGAGGACGGACAGCGTCACCTTGGGGCAGTGATAGGCACGGAAGAGTTCAAGAACAAATAATAGAGGAGAAGGTCAGAGAATGGGTAAAAGAAATTGAAAAACTGGCCAATATTGCAAAGACGGAACCACAGGCTGCGTATTCGGCATTCACATATGGGGTCAAACATCGCTGGACCTACTTGATGCGAACCGTTCCAAATGTGAGCGCATTACTTCAACCGCTGGAAGATGCCATCAGAGACAAACTCATCCCAGCGGGGGTAAAGTTGCACACCCAGAATGATACAGAGAGGGAGCTGCTCGCACTGCCTTCTAGGTTGAGAGGGCTGGGAATCATCAACCCAGTGAGGAGGGCGACAACGGAATACCTTAACTCGGTAAAGATAACAGGATCTCTCACTGACCGTATCATAGCACAAGATTCTGACGGTGAAGTGGACCAGGCAGACATCTACAACACCAGAAAGACCATCACATCAGAGAGGCAAAACTCACAGAAAAATGACCTGGCACAATTGATGGGACAACTTTCCCCGAGACAAACAAGAAAACTACAAATACCACAAGAAACGGGCGCTTCAAATTGGCTGACAACACTACCAATCAAGGCAAAAGGCTTCAATATCAACAAACAAGAATTTAATGATGCTATTGCACTGAGGTATGATTGGCCGATTGAAGGACTGCCCCGATGCGTTTGTGGAACCAACAACGATGCAGACCACTCCATGATATGTAAGAAAGGAGAATTCATCAGCATCAGGCACGATGAAGTAAGAGATGTAACGGCGAACATGCTCAGGGAGGTGTGTAGAGATGTGGTGCACGAACCATCACTCATTCCCTTGGGTGGAGAGATCATGCAGCACAGGACGGCCAACACATCCAATGAAGCAAGATTGGACGTTAGTGCAAGAGGCTTTTGGACAAATGCACAGCGAGCGTTCTTTGACATAAGAGTATTTGATCCAATGGCCCATAGCTACAGCGAGCTGTCTCTGGATGCTGCACACAAGAGGAACGAGCAAGAGAAGGTCAGGGCATATGGGGAAAGGATCTTAAATGTCGAACATGGCAGCTTTACCCCACTAGTCTTCACCACATTTGGAGGGATGGGACCCAGGGCCCAGTGCTTCTATTCAAGGCTTACAGAGATCATCGCAGAGAAGAAGCAACAGCCTAGGAACCACGTCATAGCCTGGATGAGATGCCGTCTATCTTTCTCATTGCTCAGTTCAGCACTACTATGCCTGCGGGGAACAAGACGGTCTGCAGCACAACCAGTGACGGTGGCAGAAATGGACTACGAGGCAGCAGTGGCAGAGGGTCGCATAGGAAGGAGACTGGATTGAAGCTGCATGGTGTAGAATAGTAATATCTGATGCTTGTAAAATAAAATGTATGAACAATATTAAATAAAAATCAATGTAGTAGTAGTAATCCACGATGATGAGTCTGAGTGCTGACCCCGGAATAGTAAGTAGCTGAAGGACTACCAAGTCGGACGCTTTGATGACTGTTCTGACCTGGTTCAGGGTCCAAAGAGGGGATTCACAGGCTGAGTGGTTTATTATATTAAAAAAAAAAAAAAAAAAAAAAAAAAAAAAAAAAACAGTATTAGTAGTAGTAGTTGTAGGAGTAGTAGTAGTAGTTGTAGTAGTAGTAGTAGTAGTAGTATTGTTATTACTTATATGACGGAAATGACGAAACTTGGTATTACGTGGTGCAAGTATCGTGGCATACAATACATACGCTTGGTGACGATATCCCAGTCTACCTATAATGTTCTAGTCTGTTTGTTATTGTTGTTCTCTTTGTTATAATATGTTCTCCACTATATTATCTTAGCAAAAATATCGAGGGAAAACAAGACTCATATGCAATATTTCAGTCAATCTTTATTGATATATTAAGCTTTCTATATGTTTGTATTGATTTTCTGTATTGTATTTTCCCAAGCCTTCTATTTTTCAAATCACGCTATAAGAATTCGACAGTAAACAAAGTGCAATTTACCTATAAACTTATAAGAGTTAACTTACTTTAATCGTTGGTAATGATGGATAGCTCAAGGATAGAAGTAGGAATAGATAGAAGGTATAGTGGCCACTAGGAGTTAAGAATTAGAGTGACTTAGCATGAATAGGTGGGTTGTAATGATAGCGGCTAGAAGGAGTTGTTTATGAGATGGTCGTCAGAGCGAGTCTGGTGTTTATGGCGGTGAACCCGCCAGTCCCCAAAATGATGCATGCGCAGTTAAAATATCCACCAATGCGTCATTTAACTATCTACAAGATATACCGGATTAATTATAATGATAACCCAATATAATTATGGATAATAAACCCATAGAGACTTAATACGAAATAGTACATATCTTTTATAAAGATATATAACTTAGCCTAATACTGGCGCCTAATTTGAACTTCCAGTATGTTTACTTAACCTAAACTGTCGAGTTACTTACGAGTCTCGACACATTCCCGCCACCAATATATACATTATCTACAGTAATCCCGCAGCGATGTTAGATCTCCAAAGCTGTGAAGAACTAACAGCGGCTCGGCGAAAAGGTAATCTTCCAACAGGATCGTTACTGGAAGATGGTCCAGCGACCGCTGGTGACATTGGGGTGGAGTCGTGAGAGCTAACACCATCATCAGCGACCACCGGTTGAGGGATCGAAAACCTTTTGAGTTCCTGTTCCAATGGATACAACTTGACGATGGGCCGAGTGGTCAGGCCAGTTTTTGTCCTAATCTGGACCACTCTAACCAGATCATCTTGTCCTGGATAGAGTCTAACTACCCTACCAAGTTTCCAAAGGACACAAGGTCCCTCGTCATGTATAAGAACGATGTCATTTACCTTTGGCCATACACTGCTTGATGAACCTCTTTTATTCTTATAGGCTTCTCGTAGTGATGCCAAGTATTCATTAGACCAACGCCTCCATAGGGCCCGGATCAATTTATTGATGTAATTGTACCTGCTTTGTATCGCTGCTTTACTATCGTAACTAGGGTCCTGCAGCTCATCTAGCTGAATTACGTCCTTTGGGAAGTCACAAAGTCTACGACCTTTAACCAGCATGGATGGAGTAATAGGACAAGGGTCCTCCAGATCACCCGAGACATATGTTAAAGGGTGATCATTCACGGTAGCCTCCAGCTCCAATAGGACAGTAGTTAGTTCCTCAAAGGAGACTAGAGCACGACCTAGTACCTTTTTAAGCCCAGCCTTCACAATACCTATGGCTCTCTCCCAAATGGCTCCGAACCAAGGCGCACTTGCTGGTATAAAACGCCATTCACATCGGATTTCGGTAAGATGAGCCTGAAGACTGGGATCGCTTTGGATGTCTTCCAAGTGTCTGGAAGCTCCTACAAATGTAGCAGCATTGTCGCTTAACATTATCTGTGGAAATCCCTGCCTACTACAAAATCTCCGGAAAGCATGGATAAAGCAGCTGTCACAGGTCATGTTGCTAACTACTTCAATGTGAAAGCTCTTGTAGTAGCGCATGTAAATAATAGCATATAAGCTTTGTTGTTGTGTGAGTCCCGGACAGGATTTGCTCCTGTATAATCGACCCCCGTGACCTCGAAGGGAGCTAGGAGTAGTCCTGATGTCTGGCAGGGGAGGTACTCTAGCTTTCGCGTAGGTATTACCCTGTATTTTACGACAGATTATACACTTACTGGTCACTTGTTTTACAGCTTGTCTTATCTTAGGAATCCACCACCTTTGCCGTATATATGCGACCACATGATTGACTCCATAGTGACAACAGACACGATGGCACATATTGATGAGCATGGTAGTGAAAGGATGTTTGGAAGGCAGTAGTATCGGATATTTCCTTGAATAAGGAAGAGCCGCTAACTTCAATCTACCTTCACATACAATTAAGCCTCCTTTCATGACAAGTCTTAATTGGTTTACCAAATTATTGCGAGTACCCTTGGCACCAGACAACATCTCGTACTTCTTTGGGAAGCATTCCTGCTGGCATGTTTGAGCTACAATCTTTTCTGCTACTTTTAGTTCCTTTATGCTGAGGAGGGCACTGTCTGTGGGAGACGTCCCTTTAATTTTTGCCTTCAAATTATTCTTGTATCGAATAGTCCATGCAACTACCCGAATTAATTTCTCATAACTGCCATATTTTCCCCAGTTCCATAACTGTGTGTCCTGTTCATCATTGATCCCAATGACTTGGCTAGTTACGTTTGGCATTGGGTCTTCTGGCCACTCGTCTTTGTTTCGGAGCCACATGGGCCCCTCCCACCAAAACGCAGAAGATTTCAGATGTTTTGCCGAAACACCTCTAGACAGTAAGTCACTAGAGTTTTCTTTAGAGGACACGTACCGGAATTCTAGTCGGAAGAAGGGATTTTATTTCATCAACTCGGTTTGCGATATGCACTGGAAGCGTCTTCATACTACGCAACCAATGCAATGTAACCTGGCTGTCGCACAATAAAACAATTTTGTTGACTTTTACAATATTATGATAGGCTTCCTCCACAAATTTGATTAATCTGGCGGCTAGCAAAGCAGCTGTTAGCTCTAGCCTTGGTATTGTTATGGACCTTATGGGAGCGACCTTCGCTTTAGCGATGACCAGATTACTACATTCCGAGCTCACAAAATATAATGCAGTGCCATAGGCGGCACCACTTGCATCGCTAAATGCATGAAGTTCCACTGAGTCAGCATATACCGTCCTCCGAGGATAAGTAAAGTCACAGCAGAGGTTCAGGTCCTTGGAAATTGTAGATCATTCAGTAGCGCAGTCTTCAGGTAGCGGATCGTCCCAATCTAGTTTCAGTCTCCATAATTGCTGTAAGAAAATTCTGGACCTTATTGTAACAGGCAGTAGTACACCGAGTGGATCGAACAGTTGTGCCGTCACCCTTAACACCTTAAGAGCGGCCTATGCGGTTTATTTATATGTACCGCCCAGCGGGGTGTTTTTAGCCAAAATAGGGCTGTTTACGTGATCATTTTCATGCCTAAATAAGACCCAGAATGTAAAACAAGTATCTATCCCTGAAAGGGCATAAACAGAGCTTTCGAATGACACCATAACGATCCTTTTATGATGGCTAGTTTTCTTGCAATAACCGTGCAACGCGAGTGCAAAAAGCATGTAATTAGGCACTTTCCCCATACAATTCCTTATATAGCGAGTGAGAGAGGTAGGAGGGAGGTGAGATTCGTGTCAGTAGGTTCGCTGCGGTGGTCTGGAGCAGTCATACGCTCGCTACTCTCCTGCCACCACTTGTCTCTCTCTCTCAGCAACATTACGTGCTGAAATTGCCACTCGAGTTATGTCGAGCGCCGCCACATAGTCCAGCTTTATTTAACTCGACTTATGTGGTGAGCCGCTAATTAAGGGTTAAGCACTCTCTCTTTGTAGCCCTAGCTCTTCAACACCCAATTTTTCATAATGGATAGAGTCTAGAGCGGAATTTAGAATGAAGGCACGCTGTGAACACTGATCCAGCAGCATACGCATCTTGACTGTTCCTCTTAATTCCTTTACTGTTGGCAGCATAACAGTTGGGAGGATAATACTAGTCTTCTTTGAAGATACAGACATCATGGTAGTTTGCGTCTTGGTCTTTGTTACCTGTTGAGGTTTTTTGCACCGTTCCATTGAGATCTGGACTGACAGAGGATAAGGTAGTGTCTGTTACAACAGAACTTGCAGATACGGATGTCAAGGTTCACACAACCATTGCTCCTGTGGGTTGAGGATAAGCACCCGGTGCAAAGGTTGAGTTGTTTTGCGCGTTTTACTTTCAGAGCACTGGTTTTGTATCCGAGACACTTGAACCACACGTGTGCCCCTTCGCACAACTTACAACCCTTACTTCGCACCGAGGACTCCTGCACCACAAAGGATGCTGAAGCAACTGGTATGTGTAATGTAGTCCGTTCTGCTACACTTTCCATGTTAAAAACTTCTGTCTGGTAAGCCTGGACAAACCTTTCTAGGTCCAGACCATCTTCACCTAAAGTTCTTTTTAATGTTTCCTTTAGTGGGGATGGCAATTTATTCATGATAATCACAACACTAGCTTCATGAAGGGTAATTTGTAGGGTCTCTATTGACCTCAGTGTACTTTCAAAACTAGCATAGTTCCTTCAGAGCTTGTTTGTCGAGCTTGAAGTGCTCCTGGGCAGCAGCCACGACCCGCTGAAAAATATTTTCGCTGGCATCATAGGTCAGGTGTACACCGTCTTCACAATAATTACTTTCCCGCACCTCCATAGATTGGTAGTGGGACTTTGTGAATGGCAGTACCTTTTTTAGCCAGCGATTAATCCCGTTCCTAATGCTTTTATACTGCTCTGCCATTATACCGCGGGCGCCGGTCTCGCCTCCAGGCCTATGATGATGCAGGCCCCTGAGATATTCTCTATCTCTTTCACTAAATCCTGGATGGCGTTTGCGACAGAGCGGATGTCTGTATCGGGATGAATATCATTCCCGCCCAAGACTAAGAACGTTAGGTCCGCCTGGTAACGGACGTGGCTCTCCCAGGCCGCAGAGGACTTAATGGTGTCTACTCAAGCACCCCCTTGTGCAAACGTTTTTACTTGAAAGAAGGGGTGGTACACTGGCTTGTCCACATATATCACCTTGGCATAACTATGCCCCAAAGTGGACACTTTCTTAATGGGCTTAGGGTAGAATGTCACCACTCGTTTATAGTCTTCTTCCCCCGCCAAAGGCGCTGGTCGGAAACACATGGCGGCGGCTCATATGGTCTGGTACAACTAGCGGGACCCGGCGGAAATTAGGCCTCTGCCACGAATTAACAGGCCACAAGCCTACAGAAGACACCAGGGAAGCGGAGACAGGGAACAGAAAGAAGGAAAAGCTAGGAAATAGTAGACAAAAGGAAAGCAAGAGAAAGAAAAGACAAAGATGAAAAGCTAGCATAAGGCAAAAGTTCAGAAGTTTGAAGAACCAATTTATAAGAATTCGACAGTAAACAACGTGCAATTTACCTATAAACTTATAAGAGTTAACTTACTTTAATCGTTGGTAATGATGGATAGCTCAAGGATAGAATTGGAATAGATAGAAGGTATAGTGGCCACTAGGAGTTAAGAATTAGAGTGACTTAGCATGAACAGGTGGGTTGTATTGAGAGCGCCTAGAAGGAGTTGTTGATGAGATGGTCGTCAGAGCGAGTCTGTTGTTTATGGCGGTGAACCCGCCAGTCCCAAAAATGATGCATGCGCAGTTATAATGTCCACCAATGCGTCATTTAACTATCTACAAGATATACCGGATTAATTGTAATGATAACCCGATATAATTATGGTTTATAAACCCATAGAGACTTAATACAAAATAGTACATATATTTTATAAAGATATACAGTATATACAGGGGTATCAGGAAAACCCTCTTTATATAACATACACATCCAACTTCACGACATTGCCCTACATCGCTATCCTCTATCCATAAAACACTACTCTTCCCACTACATATCATACATGTAACACCATACACCTTTACCAAAACAATATGGCAGTACAATTGTTAAGAGCAAACCTGGTGGTCCCTCGGATATCCACCCCCGGCAGGGTTGGGTCATTGACATAGGGCCCTCCCGGTCGTCATCATGCGACTGTGTCAAGAGCATTGCAACGTCCCAAAGCTGCTCGTCGGTGCAGCTTTTTCTTTAGCAATATAATGGGACTTCACTCTAACATCAATTCTGTACATCAATTTTTCAAGCAGAATCCCCTACTCTCCTTTTTTTGACAGAGACTCAAGTAACATCCACATCTGACACGTCTAGATTTAATTTTCCAGGTTATCAACTGCTCCAAAATTTCAGACCTAAAGGAGGTGTATGTTGCTTCGCAAAATCTGAAATTGCCATGGAGGAGGTTACTAGTTTCAATTGTCCCTATTTTGATTATTCTATATACAAATTAATTTCTGCTGGTAACTTTAAATACATATGTTGCATCTACCATTCCCCAAATACTCCTCCAGAGCAAAGTCTTTTTGATTCTCTGTCCTCACAACTCAGTGTCCTCAACTTAAATGCTTCTTCTGAAATCACTGTGTTGGGTGATTTTAATGTCCATAATGTTGAATGGCTCACTCATTCAGCCAGGACTGATGATGCTGGTCTTGAATGTGAGCTATTTGCAGACTCATTTAATCTCATTCAACTAGTCAACCAACCCACCCGTGTACCAGATAATCCTAATCATAATTCCCACCTACTGGACTTATTTTTAACAACCAATTCAGAAAATTATGATGTTACAGTGAGGTCCCCGATTGGATCTTCTGATCACTGTCTGATACAGGCCACCTGTCTATCACCTACCACACCTTCCCACTCTGAACCTGTTTTGATGACTAAATGGCATTACGATAGGGCAGACTGGGAGGGTCTTCAAGGTTTCTTTATTGATATTCCCTGGACCTCTTTCTTTTCTAATGATGCACACACCACCTTGAGCCACATACAAGATTTTGTAAAAATTGGAATGGAAACTTTTATTCCTCATCAAAAGTACAGTAAAAGATCTAATTCACCTAAATGGTTTGACCATAATTGTGCTAGAGTAACTGAACAAAAAGCAATAGCCTACAATGCATACACAAGATCAAAAACACATGAAGCCTTTAATTACTTTAGAAACATCAGAAATCATGCCAAAACTGTATTAAACCTAACTAAATCAAGCTTTCTCCACAAGCAGGCAAATAAACTTCTAAATAATCCAAATGATAACAAAATAATTTGGTCTACTCTTAACTCATTCACATCCAACTTCACTACTGCTTCATCCATTCCACCATTAAAATCTCCGACTGGCAATCTTGTAAGTGACCCACGAGGTAAAGCTAACCTTTTTGCGGATATTTTCTCCACCAACTCAACCTTAGATGAAATAAATCAAGATGTCCCTGTACTATATTTTAATTCGCCTGAAATTCCCTCACTTAAGATCCACACCAGACATGTCAAAACTATTTTGCAGAATCTCTCAGTAGATAAGGCTCCTGACACAGATGAAATTCCTCCAATAGTACTTAAGAATTGCTCCTTGGTGCTCGCTCCTGTATTGGCAATTTTTTTCCGTCTGTGTACTCATACCTCATGCTTCCCAGTATCCTGGAAAGAAGCAAACATCCATCCAGTTCCTAAAAAAGGTGCCTCATCAGATCCATCAAACTACAGACCAATAGCTATAACTTCCACTCTTGGTAAAGTCTTTGAAATTATATTAAATAATCACATAATTAAGTATCTTGAGAATAATAAATTAATCAGTGATAGGCAATATGGTTTTAGACGATGTCAATCAACTGCAGACATTCTTTGCCTTCTTACTCATCAAATCAACCAAGCTACAGACCAACAAGGTGAAACACATACAATAGCACTGGATATATCAAAGGCATTTGATAGAGTCTGGCATCAATCCTTATTGTCGAAGATGTCGCACTACGGCCTTGCATCATTAGTTCCACTAATTTCTTCTTATCTTCATAACAGAAAAATATGTGTAATGGTAGATGGCCTTTATTCTCAATTTCACTCAATAAATGCTGGTGTTCCCCAGGGATCAGTTTTGGCCCCAACTCTGTTCCTCATTCATATCAATTATCTCATATCTACCACTCATAATCCAATACATCCCTACGCAGATGACTCAACACTCCACAGTTCCTTCACATTTACCAATTCTTTCACCCAACCCGATCTTATAAATTCAAAAATAAACACTGCAATTTCTCTGAACCAGGACCTTTCTAGAATTAATGAATGGGGACAAAAGAATCTAGTTTCCTTTAATGCACAGAAAACCAAGTACATTCAATTTTCTAACCGACAGAATCTCACTGACTCCCATATATTTGTTAATGATGTAAATATTCCCACTTCCCCTAGTATTGACATTCTTGGTGTAACATTAACTACTAACTTGAGCTGGACACATTATGTTAGAAGCATTGCTAAGAATGCCTCTAAAAAACTGGGACTCCTGTACAGAGTTCGAGAATTCTTCACTGACGAGCAGTTGGCCGTAATATATAAAAGTCATGTGCGTTCTCAAATGGATTACTGTTCACCTCTGTGGAGTGGAAGTGGAGTGGTTGCATTGAGGCAGTTGGGCAAAATTCAAAATAAAGCTATTAGATTAATCAATAACCCTGCAATCACACAGGACCTTCCTACATTATCCATACGAAGAAACGTTGCATCCCTTGCATTATTCTACAGATATTTTCACAGCAATTGTTCCGAGGAACTTGCTTCAATTGTGCCGCCTCTCCACATCTTTCCCCGTAGAACTAGGGCAGCTGAGAGCGCCCATGAATTTACACTTTCTCCTCCACAATGCAGAACTTCTGCTTATCAAAATTAATTTATCCCTAGAACTACTACTCTTTGGAATTCACTTCCCTCAAGTTGCTTTCCACAAACTTACAATCTACAAAAGTTTAAATCCAGTTGTTACAAACATTTTATGAATGGAGGATGCCTTTAGGCACATGGACCTTTTTGTTTTATCTGTTTTTCCTTCCTCGTTCATTGTCGCTTTAAAAAAAAAAAAAAAAATTAGCCTAATACTGGCGCCTAATTTGAACTTCCAGTATGTTTACTTAACCTAAACTGTCGAGTTACTTACGAGTCTCGACACACGCCATTGTAAATTGCAATGCATTTTTTGGTGTTTATATCTGCAATTCTTAGAGAAGAACTGCATTAAGTGGTACCGCGTAGGACAAACATTTCAATTAATATACAGAGTCTCAATTAGTAAGAGAAACCAATGAAAACTAACCACCTAAATCTGATGAAAACAGATTAGTGTATATAGCATCACGATGTATCTTAACTGTCGTACATCCTGATACTAATAATTTTTAATGTAACTGTGTACTTTAGTGTGGGTATAATTATTTTGTACTTTGCTTACTAACACCTTGAATTACTAGGACGCTATTTCACATCATATTTGTGTTTTCATTAGCCGATTGTATGCAGTTTATGAAAGATCTCCAGGTATCTAAAGGGTAAAATCTCTCTCTTGACCCTCAGAGTCCATACTTCCTTACTAACTCAATAATATCATCTACCGATAGCCATAATAAATTGAAGACACACGTCAGCCAATACTCACAGAGGTAATTGGATGTTTGCGTACGAATTGGCTAGCTTGTCCTCCACGTTGGCGATAGCTTTGTCTCATGTACAGGTGTTACTATACTCACACCTGCTATTGTTAAATTAATCATGTGAGCAGAAAGGCTGGCAATAATACAGTCAAACTATCTATCTATCTATTGCCTGACGCCGTGAACCCCGAAGGGGTGACCACGAACGAACCGCCCATATGCACCTCTGTCCCCATTCAGTCGACGCCCCTCCTCCCAACCAGCACCGCCTTCATTCATATACTTCCTCACTCCATCCTTCCACCTCTCCCTCGGTGCACCTCTCCCTCTCTGTCCTTCCACCTCGCTCTCGTACACCCTCTTAGTCATTCTCTCGCTTTCCATACGTTCCATATGGCCGAACCATCTCAAGTTGTTCCTTTTCACACTTTCCAGCACATCTACCTCCCACCACACCTCCTTCTTACTTCCTCATTCGTCTGTCTATCCCTCCATGTAACTCTGCACGCACTTCTCAAGTAACTCATTTCCACCGCTCTCACTCTTGGTCTGAGTCTCTTCCCGAACGTCCATGCTTCGCTTCCGTAAGTTAGTGTCGGGATTACCACACTGTCATGCAGGGACTTCTTCACTTTCATACTGACCACTCTATTTCTTGTTACTGCTTTCAACGTTCCTACAACCCTCTTCCCCTGTTGCACCCTCTCCCGCACTTCTTCATCCATAGTCCCATCTTTACTTAACACACTGCCCAGATACTTAACCCTTATTTAGCGGCGAGCAACATAAGTCGAGTTAAATAAAGCTGGACTATGTGGCGGCGCTCGACATAACTCGAGTGGCAATTTCAGCACGTAATGTGGCTGAGAGAGAGAGACAAGTGGTGGCAGGAGACTAGCGAGCGTATGACTGCTCCAGACCACCGCGGCGAACCTACTGACACAAATCTCAGCTCCCTCCTCCCTCTCTCACTCGCTACATACTCAATTATGTACTGAAAGTACCGAATTACCTGCTTTTTGCACTCGCGTTGCACGGTTATTGCAAGAAAACTATCCATCATACAAGGATCGTTATGGTGTCATTCGAAAGCTCTGTTTATGCCCTTTCAGGGATAGGTACTTGTTTTACGTTCTGGGTCTTATTTAGGCATGAAAATGATCACGTAAACAGCCCTATTTTGGCTAAAAACACCCCGCTGTGCGGTACACATAAATAAACCGCATAGGCTGCTCGTAAGGTGTTAAAAGAGCTGACAATCTCCATTAGCCTGGCCTTTCAACTTCACCTCACACTCTGTGACTTCACCCCTTTCGAAGACCACCATAACCTTGCTCTTCCCCGCATTTACCTTCAAATTCCGTTTTTTGCACACTATTCCAAACTCATTTACCAGACCCTGCAACTCCCATTCATTATCGCTCATCAGAACTGTATCATCCGCAAACAGCAGTATAGGCAGCTTCCACTCATTTCCCTCCCTTTTCAGCGATACACCAACATCCACTGCTCTTCCTAGTATTTCTTTCATGACTCCATCCATATATGCAGTAAACAACCACGGGGACATCACACAATACAACAACATATAATACTACAAAATACCATAAATGCAAAATAATACCTATCATACATTAAGGGGGTAGTGCTTATTTTTATTTGTTTTGGTCTATTTATTTATGTAGGCTATTCATTTATGTTTAAATAAAGTTTCCTCGCTAGAACTCCATCAAAATAAACAATTAACCCCTGAGACCCCCATTCAACATAAATTTTTAAATTTTTTGTAGAAAAATGTCCCAGCCGAAGACCGGTTCCTCATAAAATTAAAGGCTCGCTATTGCTCGCCAGGAAAAAATCGACACCTAAATGGCACGAAAGGTCTTGAAATTTACAATTAAATAAGGCGGAAGGTCTTAACATTGCTTAACTAATGGGGTGAACGCCATCTATCTATCTATCTATTGCCCGACGCCCTGATCCCCGAAGGGGTGGCCACGAACGAACCGTCCTCATGCACCTCTGTCCCCAGTCAGTCGATGCCCCTCCTCCCAACCAGCACCGCCTTCATCCAAATACTTCCTCACTCCATCCTTCCACCTCTCCTTCGGTCTACCTCTCCCTCTCTGTCTTTCCACCTCGCTCTCGTACACCCTCTTAGTCATTCTCTCGCTTTCCATACGTTCCATATGGCAGAACCATCTCAAGTTGTTCCTTTTCACACTTTCCAGCACATCTACCTCCACACCACATCTCCTTCTTACTTCCTCATTCGTCTGTCTATCCCTCCATGTAACTCCGCCCGCAGATCTTAACCCTGTCACGTTTTTATGATGCAGAGGTTGCCAGATTAGCAATAATAAATAGAGTTCTCTCACTCTTAAAATTACCTCTCCAAAATTAGTTTTCTGCCCACAGCTAACTCAAAGACAACTGCATAGGTTGAAGAAACTAAACTAAAGGTTTCTAAATACCCCTGATGGTAACAAAGGCTTTAAAGTATCCCTAATAGGCTCAAAATTGCGTCAAGAACGTGAGAGGGTTAAGTAACTAATTTTCACCGCTCTCACTCTTGGTCTGAGTCTCTCAACCAACGTCCATGCTTCGCTTCCGTAAGTCAGTGTCTGGATTACCACACTGTCATGTAAGGACTTCTTCACTTCCATACTGACCACCCTATTTCTTGTTACTGCTTTCAGCGTTCCTACAACCCTCTTCCCCTGTTGTACCCTCTCCCGCAATTCTTCATCCATAGTCCCATCTTCACTCAACACACTGCCCAGGTACTTAAAAGAGTTGACGATCTCCATAGCCTGACCGGTCAACTTCACCTCACACTCTGTGACTTCACCCCTTTCAAAGACCATAACCTTGCTCTTCCCCACATATACCTTCAAATTCCATTTTTCGCACACTGTTCCAAACTCATTTACCAGACCCTGCAACTCCCATTTATTATCGCTCATCAGAACTGTATTATCCACAGCTTCCACTCATTTCCCTCCCTTTTCAGCGATACACCAACATCCACTGCTCTTCCTAGTATTTCTTTCATTACTCCATCCATATATACATTAAACAACTACGGGGACATCACACACCCCTGTTTCAACCCAACATTCAGGTCAAAGAACTCGCTCTGCTCATTTTCCACACGTACTGCCGCCTTTGCATGGCGGACGCCATAAATTTTCAAAACTTCTGGGGCTAAGCATGAGGGAGAAGGGAGTCCATAAAAAGCAACCATCCCCATACCGCAATCTATGAACTACAGAAGGGTTGCGAGTGCCACTATTGAACAAATGTATGCAATACAATACAAATAAAATACATTAAGATATTATACATTAAAATTCAATACAACTAATTCATGGAGAACAGGGCTTCCAGTAATACAATATATAGGCGGATCACACCAATTGGTTTGTTCTGGCAAGCTTGTACGACACTGATATTGTCCAAATGTTTTAGGTACAGACATAGGATATTATATATACAGTATATTATATCCCCTTTTCCATCAATGAACATTAAGAGCTAAACTCTGAAATATCTTGGATATTAAAACACTGCATTAAATCCTCGCTTGTTTTCGATACAGATCCAAATGGGTCAGTAACATAATTTTATGTTTTTTTAATGTGAATGAAGGAGACAAAAGGTAAAGCTGTCTGTAACAAGTGTCTCTCCCAAAGTTGAAAGAGTCACAGAGCCAAATTCAAGGTACGTTAGAGTCAAAAGGTCTGGACACACAGAGCTTGAAGCAGCTTAGGTCATAGGATGAGGGAAAGACAGATTGAGGGAGAGAGTTCCAGAGCTTGCTAGTTGAGTAGAAGGAAGATTGGGAAGATTGGTTCAATTTTGGGTTAGATAGTTGGATAGAATAGGTTGGAGTGTGTTGAAAGTCGGGTGCACCCCAATCTCCGTAAGGGAGGAGGTATACACTGAGAAAGCTCTAAAGAACACTGATTATTTTCATAGCAGTAGAAGAGTGAGAGATGCAACATTATGGTGTGTAGAGCCAGATTGTAGGGAATTAGTAAGAGAAGATGAGTTAGTGAGACAAAATACTTTTGACTACCCATACGAGAAGTGTGGTATGGGTTGAACCTCCCCACACATGCGAATAATACTTGATACATGAGCACACTGTGCAACGGTACAGAGCAAGACACTGTGTATGGATGAAGAACCCACGGAGACGGTTGAGCACACCTAGCCACAGGAAAGCTGTTTTAGCAGAAGTGGTAATATGATCTATCCAAGAAAGGTCAGAAGAAATAGAAACACCAAGAATACTGATAGAAGATGAATGGTAGATTTATGTATTGTTGAGGTATGACGGATAGACGTGTGGAAGTTCTCGATGGGTAGATAAATGGGGAATTGGGTGTTGGAAGCATTGAAAGTAACAAGATTGTATGTGCCCCAATCGGAAATAGTTGATAGATCAGAGGATAGGCGTGCTATGGCCTCATCACGTGAGTTTTTGAGTGATTGCGTACGGGGTCATTGTGGAATACTAGTTAAATATTGTAAGGTAGAGTCATCAGTATATGAGTGGATAGAACCGAAGGTACAGTTGACAAGATCATTAAGGAATATTAGAGAGAGAACTGAAAACAGAACAGAACCCTGAGGAACACCGGAGTTGCGTTAGTAAGATCAGAAAGAAGATCACCAGTAGAGCGGCCCTTAACCCGGGAACTGCAGGGAGACTCTTAAGAGTTCCCCCGGCGGACTGCGGGGAGACTCTTAAGAGTGAGTGAAAACAAAAATCAACTTTTGACATCGAAAACAAAATTAAAAAATTATTTTTATTTTTTTATTTTTTTATTTTTTTTTGGCCCCTGGGCCATGCAAAATCTCAGTTCTCTACCTCCCCTCCTTCCCCACTTTCCTCCTCTCCTTCAGTTATCACCTATTTTCCCTGTTATTCCCTTATTCTGAGGTATATTTTCGTGCTAACATTAGCGAGTTGCAAGCAGGGTGTTGTCATCACTGATGGCAAGCGAGTGCAAGAGAGAGAGAGAGAGTATCGATCGACTGTGTCTCAGTGGCCTTGGGGGAAATTGGCGGGAAAAGCAGCTTGCCTCACCCATACATTATACAACTCGCGGGCTATATCTCCGATTTTGACCATCCAAACGCTGTTTTCACTCGTTTTATTGTTGTTTCAGGTTAATACCTTTATAATCAACCCATAATAGGCGCATATGGATAAGTATTAATGCTATTAATGGCACAATGAATATTTTAGTGACGGAAACACCTCAAATACGTCAGCACAGGGGGACGTTTCCAATTACCCCCATGCGCACTTCAGAGGTTAAAGAAAGCACACTGACTATGAAATTATGGCAAACCACAGCACAATGCCGAATTTGTGGATATAAGGCGATAGTAACCTTTTCTTTTAGATAACGTTCATATATTGTGTGTTATAGTTACCTTTGACGATTACATTGACTTACGAAAAACATGTCAGAGTTACTTTGCTAAATTGTGCTAGGGTTCAAGTTTGGAAAACCTAGAGGTCCTTCCTAAGATGAATAAAGCTTGAATTTGATCAGCACCTAATTAATGATATCAAGGCATGCCATGTTTTAACATGGCATGATCTGATACATTTAATTAGGTGCTGATTTTCCTACGTTAGTTGCAAATTTTGTGTTTTAGTATAGGAAGGAAGTTTATAAATCGAAATATCAAACTCGTCTTATTTTCTTCTTTGTAGTAAACAGAATTTTCAATAAAACATAAATACAGTATATCAGTGAGGGCTGAATATATTGCTAGATATATTTCGTATTTTGGTTAATAATACTTACTGTATTATTTCCTTAGAAATCTGCAGAAGGAAGATATTGTTTTACTTGCTTTAAATTGTGTACACTGCTTTGGTTATTAGTTCAGTAAAATTTAAATTACAATTTATGAACTAAGTTCGACTATTACTGAAATAACATCCCACGACCAGAACTGTCAGTACTGACTTTGTTGTTGATAAAGGTTCAGTCTCTCCTTCCATGTTCATATATTAATTTGAATTAGACTATCCCAAGGTGGTGCTTACAATCATTTATGTCCATTCCTTTGAATTGTAGATAAGTAGATGATGTTCTATTTTTTTTATGACAGTTTGTTCGCCAATGATCTGTGGAAAGATTGCATTTGCTATTATACCGGATAACTTTAAGCCATTGCAGTGTATATAATTATTCAAAGTGTGGACTAGTAACGGTATATTCAATATAACTCCAGAGATAAAGTACTTTGCCTGAGAGGATGCCAACAGATTATTAATGGTTTCCGTAATCCTATTGCAAACTTCTCTTTCGAATTGAAGTAGCCCAAAATTAATCTAATAATGAAGATACATAAAAGAGCATTCCCAAGTCCTTAAAAACCGCTCGTACTAAATTTCCAAGAGCGAATCATTGGCGGTCACTTTTGTCAATATGATTCCCTAATTTATAATTAGATATTTATATAAATCACAGATGTACAGTAATAGTGTAAACACAATACACATGCATACAATTAATTCTTTATTAGACAAGGTCTTACAACCATATCAGTTGTCTTTTATACCAGGAGAAACCCTGAATATATAATAGTTAATATTGTTTTTGTTTCATTTGTTCTGTGTATGAAGGAGGCAAGAGGCAAAGCTGCCTGTAATAAGTATCTCCCCCAAAGTTGAAACGGTGAGATAATAACAATTTGTTTTACACTATTGGAAAGAAGAGTGGTGTGCTTGTTTAATATAGTGAAATGGATAGGAGGCGGAGGTGTTTGTGAGAGCTCTGTGTAGGTGAGACACACACAGAAACAAAGAGGGAAGCCAGACAAATGAAACAGGAGTTCCAGCAACTCCTTGTCAAATTCTATGAGGCCTCCCCTGGGTATTGACCTGCTCGATTGGTGTCTACAATCTCTCCAATCAAAGTAGAGGGCAACCTCACCATAATTAAAGTAGAGGGCAACCTCAAAGTAGAGGGCAACCTCACCATAATCAAAGTAGAGGGCAACCTCACCATAATGAATTAAAAAATACATAATTGAGTTATTATAATGCTTCTAAGTAACCTCTTGAGATACAAGAAAATAGTAAATTTAATATACCCAAAGAATATCACATTATCAAATATGTACGATTATGTACGACAGGTTGGGTAAGAGGTATCCTCACCAGGATTCGAACCAACTCACTCCATGTATATTTGGGAGAGTCGGGCACCGTAACCACTCGGCCATGAGCGGATATAAGGTTGCTTTCCTTATATCCGCTCATGGCCGAGTGGTTACGGTGCCCGACTCTCCCAAATATACCTGGAGTGAGTGGGTTCGAATCCTGGTGAGGATACCTCTTACCCAACCTGCCGTACATAATCGTACATAATTGATATTTGTCGTATCAGGACGATTAAAAATCGTATACCACTTAACCGAGTTGGCGGGGGGGGGGGGGGGGGGGAGCGTAAAAATAGTCATGGTCGAAGTCTAATAAACTCACCGCGTGTTCGAAGGCATAGTCCTCAACGAGACTAAAAACCTGGTTCTTCAAATATGAACTAAGGTTGCTTTCCTTATATCCGCTCATGGCCGAGTGGTTACGGTGCCCGACTCTCCCAAATATACCTGGAGTGAGTGGGTTCGAATCCTGGTGAGGATACCTCTTACCCAATATCACATTAGATTGCAAAATTTACTTCGGATAGATAAAGCTAATAAAATAATATTATTTTGTGTGTTCATTTAACCCACTGAGCCCCAGCTAGTTTATAATAAATGTACCACCAGGGACCAGCAGGATTTGATTTTTTTTGTTTTTTTCAGAAACAATAGCGAATGGGTTAGGAATGAAGGAATAACCACAAAAAAAATATCAAAAAGGTCAAAAATTGGTCCTACGGAGCCCCCGAAAGTCGATTTTACAAGAGTAAAAAATTGAAGGCAAATACACCCAAAATACCGATTTTTGCGCGCTCACACGCACGCGGTTGGACTTTAGGAGTGTTCAACCATCGGCATGGTTGCGTGAGATACTTACACAGTTCCCATACAAATCTGAGCCCTCTAGGTGCCATAGGACCGGAGTAATTGGGACCGGAGTACCTGTGACGACACGTTGTCGTCGCTGGGGTTTAGCGTTACATACATTGACGACGACACGTTGTTGTTGCTGGGGTTCAGTGGGTTAATGTGAGTGACTTACTGTATTTAGAACCAGCCACAGTGCATGGATGCAATATACAGAACATGAATATCTTAACATGTTATGAATAATGTGTCAGTGGGTGTCGATACAATTGCTTCTTATCCAATTACAGATACCATACAGATTTGTGCTCTTGCTCCATAAGTTCAGCTGAACAAAATAATTGTAATAGGCTTTTAAACAATTACTTTGTATATGAGGTTTGTTCGGTGAAGTTCAGAAATACTTTCGTGATAAATCAACAGAGGAAAAATAATTTTATTTCATGGCACAGCTTTTGTCAATGGGTGTACACAAATATATATTTTGATTTTTGTTTGGATTTATAAGCAATGAACATGTGAGTAATTAGGTCTGGGGCTTTTAATTATATAATTCAGCTGAGGTGTGAGATGTTCGACTGAAGATTCTAAAACAGTAGATGCACTTATTCTACAATTATTTGATAAATATTATGGTTATGTAATAGTATGTCTTCATTTGTTATATATTTAGATATATATAACCGATGATAGTTAGAGGTGAATAATAGATAACCAAAAGAAGATTTACGTGTACTTGTAGAATATATCAATAAAATAATAACTCATTATCATTTGGCTTTCGTATAAAGCTTCCTCATAGCACACCTCAGCAAACTTTACATGCCAGATCAGCGCATGTATCATTATAGTACACTTATAAAAAGTAATATAATTTTACAATAGCATGCAATAGGAATGTACAGTATGTATGTAAGCCATTGTGTTATATAACGAGTTGGAATATTTGTGCTGTATATAATATTCGTGTCTGAATAGAGAACATACATATGGTCAAAAAGGATCAAACATAATAACTAACACACATATTTTCATTCTCAATATATTATTTGGTAGTATACAGTATGGGGCAGTAAAGACGTCGTCGAAAATATAACTATAATCTAATAAATTATATGAAAAGGTTAATTTTCATAGTGATGCAATGCATTACTATGTAATGCGAATATGTTATTCTCAACTTAGTAAGATTGTTACCATTTGTATCGCATTTAACTGTAATATGTTAATGGGAGGAGGGCATTATGTCCGCGAGCAATTGTCTTACAGGGGCAAGTGTCCGGAAATGGTGAGGGGTGGAGGGGGGGGGGGGTGTTCTTATTCCTCATCTTCGGCATACTCTTCGTCTTCCTCCACCACTTCTTCGTCTTCCTCTTCCTCCCCCTCTTCTTCGTCTTCTTCTTCTTCTTCCTCCTCGTCGTCTTCGTCGTCTTCTTCTTCCTCCTCGTTGTCGTCTTCTTCTTGGTCTTCCTCCGCTTCTTCTTCTTCTTCCTCCTCCTCCGCTACCGCCTCCTCTTCAACTGTCAGTTCGGTCTCTGGAGCCTCCCTACAATAATTAAGTCTTTAATAATAACTATTTTACTTGATACGTTGAATTATTAAAATATAGGATGTCCAATGTTCGTAAAAATTATCACCTAATGTTAGCCAGAATATATGAATGATAAGAAATAACAAATCACTGTAACAAATGGCATAATCGAATTGTAATTAAAATCCTTCATTTGGAAATGCCATTCGTATTAAATTCAGGTAATACTTATTTGGTATATCATTATTGCATTTATTATTATTATTATTATTATTATTATTATTATTATTATCATTGATTTAATTAGTATTATTATTAGTTGTAGTATTATTTTTATTATTTGTTTTATTATTTTTATTTTTATTATTATTTTGTTTTTCCTTTTACCATCATGCATTTCCTGGTAAGATCTAAGACCAGATGGCTGGAGTAAAGGAGGAAAGAAGAGTAATTGGACAGAGGAAGTAAAAGTTGAGAAGTGAGAAGTCCAGTAGAAGACTGAAAGTTCTCGTAAGATCTTCCAACCAACAATGTTATTTATACTGTTTATACTGAAATACTGTCAGATTTTTTTTTTTGTGGCTTTGGGCCCTTATTTGTTTATACCAAACCTAATGATGATTTCACAAAACAGGCTCCTACAGTGGTGCCTGAGCCCAGTAATTACAAGCAAGTGTCAGTTTGACTGAACGTGCAACTTCCATGATAAACCTGTGAATATTCACAGTCGACAACGTTCCTTAATTTGTGTTCATATTATTATTCCACTGATTATATCTCAATGTCTTGGATTTTCCTTTACACATTTTTTCTATAATCGCATTACGCCATTCTAACCCTCTGCAAAATTCAAATAAGATAACACTTCCAAATGTTGTATGTTTGTATACCATAGATGGCCGGTATCAATATATACCTCTTAACTTGTTGATGAGCGTGTACTTGTGGAGCCAGGGGTACAGTGTCCTCTAACGTAAGGGCAGAGGCACCACCCATCACCGCCAGCAGTACCAGTAAGATTGTGGTCCTGAGGGAGACAGAAAACATATTGAATGTATATAGGTATAGATTAAGGTTTTCTTTAAACTTCCATTTCATGATTGCATTTATCTCTAGAAGGACTTTTATCGAAGTGTTTGGCTTAGTTTAGATACATTGTTATCGTTTTGAGATGTGTGAAGTCTAACGTAAGATAAGTGAAACAATCGGATTATTAAGAATACTAAATTATCCACTGAGTAAAGGTGTTCTCTTCAATAACTAATATTTGAACTAAACAATTTAAGAATAGGCATTTAACAAACCCTGTATGCACCCTATGCCTGGCATAACAAGACATTTCTCTTGACATGTTAACTCCATTATCTAACTTCACTGACAGCGAACTTTGTGCTTATGATCAATGAAGGTATGAATATGAAAAAGAAAAACAAATGTATATCTTAGGGAAGATATGTACCAACTATTATATTTACATTACACAGATTGTATTCGGAAACTAAGGGATCTTTATATATGTGTTTAATTACTGTTTTAGTCACATTAAGCCAAGACAAGAGAAGAATATCGTTACATAGCTAGAGTTGTACATACCCATGTGATTGTGGTAACATTAAATATTATAATCGATGATATGTATAATTTTGAGTAAAACAAACATATATTGCTCTGTATTGTAAAGTATAAATAACTAGAAATAATCTAAGACAAGGATTTACATATACATTACACTTATGAGTTAAAAGTAATTTATAATAGCAATTGGCCTACTAAATCTATTGTTTTATAGAAGTAAATCGAATTTGCTGAGAAGACGCAAATGTGAAAAATATATACTAACTACCTGGCAGAGGCAATATATATATATATATATATATATATATATATATATATTACTTTTCTTATTTTTAGATTAGGTACTGCCCTGAATTTTGCAGTTGAAGTAGGAGACAAATTTGTATTGTTGCCATGATTTGCAGCAGTAAATAAGGTATATTATATTATATATATATATATATACACATTTTGCTTGATCTAATTAATTTCGTCTGTGCTATATTCAATTTGCAAACCTTGAAAATAACAATAACACTTTTAATTAAGTCTATTGCACACACTCCGAAGCAAGCATTATTTGAACGCATTCATTACTTGATATTACAATACTCCGTAATTTATAAAGTGTGAGAAGAAGTGTATTCTCTTGAACATTATTTGTTTACAATTAATGATAAACAAATAATGTTAGAATCTTCCTGCATACATTTATGTCTGAATTGTGACTTCTCTCATGGTACAGCAAAATATTTAAGTAGAAACAAAGAACCTTTTTTGCGTACCTATTCTGAACCGACAATAAGAGTATGATTGTGACCTCATGGTTGTGTGGTTGACTGGTGTGTCGTGAAGGCCTGAGGGTGAGGACTGTGGTTGTCTGGTGTGTTGTGAAGGCCTGAGGGTGAGGACTGTGGTTGACCGGTGCTGGCTGGTGTTTATGTAGGCTGGATTTCCTAGATCGCCACCACATTATTGGATACGTGGAACTTATTGCTTACGTACAACCTTCATACGTGGGCTACCTCTGACTTCCCATTCTTCTCTGACAATCATACACACACACACACACACACACACACACACACACACACATATGTTCTAAAGATAGGGTTACTGAACTCCACTCCAATTATCACCAAACATAAAGGTACTGTAAATGAATGATTAAAAAACACGGTTGCCCAAGCTATGTGTAGATTAATAGATGTATATAACATTATCATTGCATAAACACTTATTGTTAATGTTTTACAAATATATTCTTAATCTCTAAAACATATTTAATTAAACATAATTATATAAAATAATGATAATTAGTATCATAATTATCTAAATATATAAATAAAGTAGATCAAAGTTAGACTCTCTTTAGTAATACACACACAGACATACACATATATATATATATATATATATATATATATATATTATACAGGGTGTATTAAAACAGCGCTTACGGACTTAAACTGCTAAGTACCGATTAGATAACAAATTAAATTTATTCTATAAAAAAATTCAAAATAGTTAATCAATATTTATTTAAAGGACATAAAGTAAAATATTCAGTGCCGTCCAAGCAGGTGCTATTATCCGAACACTGACATTGGTCTCCCCCCCCCCCCCCCTCAATTAATTAGTTTATACCTAGGCATGTTGAATTATAAACACAATTATTTTTCGGGATGAAATATTGTAAGCAATATTCCCTTTATAAATTATTTACAACTCAAATTATGTTCTGTTAATACCAAAACATTTTGTATTTTTCTTTCAACATAGGAAAGTCCGAGGGAATCTTGGATGAAGCAAATTACGATCCCCAATTGGTCTGTAAGTATAACTGTCATATAATAGTAAAAGAAAGCAATGTTGAGAGATAAATAAAACCAAACAATGTGGGCATTACAAAGTTATT
Source organism: Paralithodes platypus (assembly GCA_032716605.1). Taxonomy (NCBI): domain Eukaryota; kingdom Metazoa; phylum Arthropoda; class Malacostraca; order Decapoda; family Lithodidae; genus Paralithodes; species Paralithodes platypus. Next base: position 52,600,902 of record CM064548.1, read on the forward strand.
GCCTAATGTTATTTATATTATTATACAGTCATGAACATTAATTCATATACAAACTTATTCGAAGCGGTCTCGGGTTGAATTGAATGTCCTTACTCATATGTACTGAGTATTTGCATTTTATAGATTCGTTTAATCAGTTTCAGCCTTCAAATCGATAAGAATTAATTACTACTACTGTACATGGTCATTACAATGTAATAATAAGAGATTAATTGATTTGTTTTCATTCCAACCAACTGATGTAATGCAGTTTTGAGAAATCAATTATACCCAACATTTTTATAACTGAATCTTTATTCCGAGACATGAAACATTTCTGTGAATTTTATTCAACATAGGAACGATCAGTTCCCAATGAATCTGTGAATTAAGAACTATGCTTCATAAAGGATTGAATTACCTTCTGCTTCGTTCGGATACACAACCCAGACTTGGGCATCAGCATTATACCCCGTGAACAGAGTTACAAATGTTACATATTTATTTACGCTAAGCTGTTGCTTGTAATTAGTATTTTTCTGCTAACCACATAATTTCATCACCATATTCTAAGACAACTTTGATATCGTAATTACTAATGTGTGAATAGGTAAACCTATACTTTCCATTTAGTTAAATCCATAGTAAACATGTTTATCATGCATCATTTATTTAGTGATTTACTCGTAACCCTGTTTTACTACAGTTCTTAATAAGCATGCATCTCATTAATAAGACATATCTGGTAAAAATGTCATACAACAATATATGTTCAATATCCATTTTACACTGTTTTAATACACCCTGAATATATATATATATATATATATATATTAAGGACGTTTGTAGTCTATAATGATATTAAATAATGTAGTGTTAATTGGCATTTCTTTCATATCTACTATATCTACGTGTTTCATTACTTTCATTTGAATAACATAGTGAGGTTGGGATTAGTGTAACACTGAGTGCATGTTCCTATATATCGACAATGTATATGTACGACGGGTGTGTGCTAAACCTTTAACCTTCTTGATGGTACAGTGGTTCGAGTCCGGCTGGGAGTAAAAAACACACATATATATATATATATATATATATATATATATATATACAATATCTTACAGTATATATATATATACTGTATATATATATTTTTTTCTATGTGAATGAGGGAGACAAAAGGCAGAACTGCCCACAGCAAGTGTCTCCCCCAGAGTTGAAAGAGTGACAGGGCCATAATCAAGGGACGTTCGAGCCAAAATGCCTGCACACACAGAGTTTGAAGCAATTTAAGTCATAGGAAGAGGGAAAGACTGATTCTGGGAGAGAGTTCAAGAGCTCAGCTGTTGAATAGAAGAAAGTTTGAGAGTAATGTTTCACTCTTGGGTTGGAGAGTTTACAGAGTAGGGCAGGAATGTGTTGCAAGACGGGTACCATGTGCCCTATGTAGAGGAGGTGGTATACCCTGGGAAAGCTCTGAAGAGCACTGATTATTATTGTAGCGATAGAATAGCGAGAGAGATGCAACATTGCGGTGGAGAGAGAGAGATTGCAGAGAGTTGGTGAGTGGACGGAAGTTAGTGATACGAAAGGCCTTCCTTTCTACTTTGTCTAGGAGAGCGGTGTGAGAGAAACCTCAATACAAAGATGCACCGTGCCCCTGTACAGAACAAGAAGCTGTGCAGGGGTAAAGAACCCCTTGAGGAGGTTGAGCACATCCAGCTTCTGGGAGGTTGTCTTTACAAGAGTGGTAATATGGTCCTTCAAAGTGAGAGCAGAAGAAAAAGAGACTCCAAGAATATTGAGAGAAGATGAAGGATTGATTTTTGTATTGTTGAGGTATAAGGGAAAGTCCTCTGGGAGTTCTGGATGAGTAGTAAAATGGAGAAATTGGGTTTTGGAAGCATTAAAGGGAACAAGGTTTTCTCTGCCCCAATTGGAAATAGTAGTTAGATCAGCGGATAAGTGTTCTATGGCTTCATTATGTTTATTTTTGAGGGATTGCTGGCTGGGGCGTTCTGGGAATCTAGTTAAGTAGTGTAAGGTAGATTCGTCTGCGTATGAATGGATGGGACTGGAGGTATAGTTGAGAAGATCATTTATGAAAATTAGAAAGAGAATGGGAGATAATAAAAAACCCTGAGGAACACCGGAGTTGATAGAATGAGGAAGTGAACGATGGCCATCCACAACCGCAGCTACGGAACGACCGGAAAGGAAGTGTGACGCCTGCAGCTTAGCAGAACGCCACGTGGGCTCAGCCGCTCGCTTGGCCACTCGCTAACACTCACCAGGGCAATGAATTTGGCTACAGTCTATCTACAATGTTGTACTTTCGTTCATGTGAATCGTCATGTCACAGGCAGTATAGAAGTGGTCTTTATTTTCGCCTGTGACAATGCATTATATTTTATATCATCAGTTATAAGTTTAATGTATAAGACTGAATGATACAGCTAGAGAGTGTGAGTGAGTAAGTGCAGGAGGCAGAGGGTAGTCCGCGCAGTGTTACGTGTTGTCTCGGTGACGTCATGCCACGGCCGGGCCCTCTGAGTGGCTGGCCGCCTTGCAGCCCTCCTGCCGCGGCAGGAAGTAGACCCCCCATACTCCCTGCTGCCTTTGTGTCTTCCTTGCTCAGAGCTTGCCTGACCAGCATACCCTTCACACCTCCCTTGCCACCTGTCCCCGACTTCTACCTATAGAACACTTTCTCTCTCTCTCAACTTCTTACCTCTTATGCTTCTAATCTATTTAATATCATAACTCCCCTTTGGTTCTGCACGATTTCATATATCGGCCATCGTATTATATGCTGAAGCTCTCAGATATTCCATGTTTAGTTAGACATTTTGGAGGGGTTAACATTTTGTCTGTAGAGGTTCGACACACTCGCGGTGTCTCCCTACCTATTTCTTGGTTGTCTGCTGGGCTATTTAATGCTAGACTGGGGTGAGGCTATTGATGTTGTGATTTCCGATGTGTACCAGGTTTTGTTGAACTTGTACAATCGCAACAGATACGTGGGAAGCCTAGGTGGTCTTTCTGACTGTGTACCTTTTGAGTTTAGCACTGTGTTGCGAGTGAGGGCTTTTGCCTCTGCCACCCAACACTGTGCTAACTCGTTTTGCATTGACTTGAAGAGGGTCGCCAGGAGAGAACCAGATACTAGCGAACTGGATCTCTCAAGAGAGCACCCCGTCATTTAACGTAATTTGACCGTACAGTCTTAAGGACCTCGCTAGGCTACGAGCTCCTTGCTCAGCCATTGTTTCCTAGCCTACGACATCCCAGCTAGACTTTATTCGCCTAGCAGACACCCGATTAGGATTATAAACTCTTATGTTATGTATGCAGCATTTTTATTCACGTTGATTGTAAGCCTTGGTTGTTGTTGAGTTGCACAACCCGAGCAGGCTTTTACGTTGCCTGAGGAAGTACTTCTTTTGCTGTTGGAGATAATACTATTGTGAATATATCGTTATTCCCGTGCCAGTTAACACTGTATGTCCCTACCCTTGTCATATCTTGTTCCTGCTTTATATAACAGTTCAAAATCCGATTCGATCATCTTAAGCAGCATCAGGCTTTCTTCAGAAGATTCCTGTTCGATGCTTTAGGACTTTCATTCACTTTCTTTAATATAGGAGTGACAGTTTATTATTGTTTAGAGTAACTTTAATTATACCTTCTTCTTGTTTGCATTAAATCATTCCAGTGATTTAATTAAGCTCTCTATCCTTTTCCTTGTATACATTATTAACGTAATTGTATGTTGTGATCAGGCTGTATCAGAGATCATCAGCCTGTAGTAGTAGTGCACTTATACCGAGTTAGAGGATACCCCGCTATCGCAGATTTAACTCTGGAGGGTATAGGTGTTTTTGTGCGCCGGCATTATTAGTTTGAGGGTTGGATCTAGTGTTACCGTTGTGGCTGTGTGCCTTTCTAGTCCAATGATTAAGAGCCCTTGTTTTATACGAGTCCCGGTCGTAACAAATGGCGACCTTGTTTAGGATTTTGTGAACTTAGAGAAATATTGCAGGAGTGTTGTGGTCATTTGTTTTTTGTTTAAAGGAATATAGTGGACACGTGGAATTTGTTTTGGCAAGTAGTATAACACTTAAGAGTCTTCAAGCATTTTTGAGTGAATAGTGCTACATGAGAGTTTAGGTACTCCTTTTTTTTATAAATGTTGAGAATTTTTGGTGGACAATATGTCGGACGACGGATCAGTGTACAGTGAGGACACAGTACGGGAAGCAGGCTCTGAGGTGCAGCAGCGGGGTTTGTTAGAAGGCATTAGAGTTATAACTAGTGAGGAGGATGCAAAGAAGTTTCTGGAGATGCCTATTACTGTTGACCGGGTGTCGGGGATTGATCGGTATGGTCTCCAGTGTTTGGCCACGGTCATGGGTCATGTGGGCACTAGCAGCATGATGAGAGGTGACCTGGTGGCCTGGGTGCTCGGCGGGGTGCATGGGGTTTCGGGTGGAGCGGGAGCTGGGGCACCTTCGGCCCAGCCCCCATTCCACTCGACTCCTACCATGGCGCCCCCTCGGGCTCCGGAGCCGGGTACGTTCCCGCAGGCCGATAGTCACTGGCAGCGTGGTTTGCACTTGGGTGAGTCTCCAATTGTTGCATCTCCTCCTCCTCAAGGTTTGACTGCAGATATGCTCTTCCAGCTTGAGATGGCTAAGATTCAGCAACGGCAGCGAGAGGTTGAGTCTGAGGAGAGAAAGGCCAGACATGAGGCTGAGCTCAAGCAACAACAGCGGCAGCGGGAAGCTGAGCTTCAGAATGAGGCTACGAAGTACTGTGCAGACATAGATCTTGAGAAGTCTAGGGTGGAGTCAACAGGGCAGAGTCTCGGTTCTGGGAATCAAGGTCTTGATCAGTCTTTATCGCACCTTCTTAAGTTAGTCCCTGTATTTGACGAGTCGGGTGTCACCGAATTTTTCATGCGTTTTGAGAAGAAGTGCCGGGAGCACCAATGGCCCGAGGTTAAGTGGGCAGCCCTTGTTTCCTCTAGGTTGGTGGGCAAAGGACTCAAGGCATATGATGCGTTGCCCTTGGAGTCTTGCGTCGATTATGAGGTATTGAAGGAAGCTGTTCTGCGGGCATATGAGTTACAACCAGAGACGTACAGATTGAAGTTCCGGGGTGTAACGAAGGGTCGTGAGTGCACCTTTCTTGAGCATGCCCGGGATCTGTCCGATGCATTTAGAAACTGGCTGCGTTCTGAGAAGGCATCGACGTTTGAGGAGTTGAAACAGCTGATGCTTCTAGAACAATTTTTCAAGTGTACGGGCGGCGATCTGACGTTGAATCTTAAAGAAAAAACCCCGAAAACTCATCAGGAGGCAGCTGAGATGGCTGACCTTCGGTTATCTTTGATTCGTGGGTGCGGTTTTGCACAGAGAAGTGATGCAGGCAATAAGGATTGTAACCCTCCCCCTCCCCGAAACACTGATACACATAATTACACTAAGAACAAGAGCAACGACACCAAAACTGACCATAAACCTAGTACCGTCCCGTTTAAGAAGGGTCCGGGCCCTTCCCCACCTCAAGGGAAGCCCAAGGGGGAGTTAGAGTGTTTTCATTGTCATGAGAAGGGGCATTTTGCAAGAGCCTGTCCAAGCAAGCTACCTAATGCAGTTGTGTCTTTGGCTCGCAACATTGGGGTGTCCCCGAAGTCGTCTGACTTTGCCCGGGGTATAACGTCAGAGGCTGGGACACAGCCAGTGGAGAAGAATCCGGAAGGCTCGAACCCTGTCCGCGATGTCTTTTGTGACCATCGAGGGCGTGGCTGCGTGAAGTGGGCTGGTAAGAAGCATGGAGTTGAGCTGTTGCGAGACACGGGTGCCTCTCAGACTTTGATAAAGAACTTTACTGGTAGACCAATAAACGCGGCACGGGTGGTTGTGGTGCAAGGTATCAATGCTATCAGTTCATACCCGTTGGTCAGGATGGAACTGGAGGTAGATGGTGTGACGTGAGAGTTGCATGTTGGAATTGTGGAGAACTTGCCTGTTGGGGGCGTCGACCTCCTTCTCGGCAACGACTTTGCGGTGCCTACTTCTGAGGTTTCCCCCTTTGTTGTTGCCGAGAAACCGGCCGACGTGAGTAGGGAGGAACAGGAGTGGGTAGAGAAGTGTCAAGTACAACCTACGTCGTGCGTTGTTACAAGATCTCTTGCATCCAAAGTGCCACAGCCTATTCCTCAGTCTCTTGACCAGCGGAGGAATGGTCGGAAGGAGCAAGCTAAAGTTGGGAGTTTTGTAAGTTTTGCTCCAGCGGTTCTCCTTAGCGGCTTAGTACTTGACTCAGAGGTGAGCTCCGGAGTGGCCCCAGAACCTGTTACCCCTAGTGACATGGTTGGGCATGATGGCACTCCGCGACTTAGTAGTTCCCAGTTGGAGGAGAGTTGTGGGAACGGGGCTATCGAACACGAGGACGGGGAAACATGGCATGTGAACCTGTTGGAGGAGTTTGTGAGGCAACCACCTGAGCAGCCTACTGTCCCTGCGTTGGTCTGCAGCGGCCAAGGTGGAGAAGGAGAGGGGGGCAGTAGGGCACAGGTGGAGGAGAGTTGGGATTGTCATGTCTCGGCGGAGCAGTGGGCGGGGGACACGAGTCTGGTGGCTGTGGAAGCGCTAGAGCACCTGCCTGAGCAGCAGTGTGCAGCGCTCCAGCACCAGCTCGGTTCATACCCCACTGGTCGTGCCGAGCACCCAAGCCTCACAACTCAGGCGGTGCAAGATGTTCCGCGGGCAGGTCACTTGAATGTTTACAGACCGTTGGCCTCGTTGTTTCGGTGGTTCAAGGTGGGCGACGAGGCTTGGACATGGTTGTCAGGTCAAGGTCGACCCATGGCTGCCAAGGGTGGTGGTCAGAAGGAGGACATTGAGCAGATTGGTGAGGTTGGCTGTGGAGTGGATGTGCCCGGTCGTCGCATAGCCTCCCAATGCTGCTCTAGTCGAATGCAACAGCCCTACCATAGACCGACTATATCTGGCAATGTCGCTAAAAGCGGTGATGCTGCGCAGGCAGATGTAGTCGTAAGGAATGCGGGGGTGCGCATGTACGGTATCGGTGGGGAAGCCTTAGCAATAATGAACTATGGGAGTGACTGCACAGGTGGTACTGATTGTCCCTCTCATGACCTGGCTGTTCTAGGGACGAAGGTGGAGAAGGAGGGAGACTACAGGTTAGAAGCTGCGGTCTCGGCTGGGTTGTGGAAGGGCACTAGGCATGTTGTTCTGCGAGATAAGTTGTTTACTAGGCTGTGGCAGTGCATCCGCATGTTTGTTGCTTCTCCAGGCCTGATGTACGGGGTAGAATCCGACATGGAGGCTGGAGACAGTGCAAGGCTCAGTTTAATTCCCTACCGTATAAATCCTGCTCAACAGCCTGTCGTGAAAACAGAGCTAGCCGACATGTGGAAAAAGGGTCTGAGGGATAAAGAATATTGTGAGTGGTCGTTGCCAGTGAGTTTGCAACCTGAGTTGAGTGGCAAGATCCGTGTGTATGGTGACTGCAAGAGTGTGGAAGCATTATCCCTGACAGACACCTATCCATTACCCAAGGGTCTGAGGGATAAGGAATGTCGTGAGTGGTCGTTGCCTGTAACTTTGCAACCTGTGTTAAGTGGCAAGATCAGTGTGTGTGTTGATTGTAAGAGTGTGGAAGCATTATCCCTGACAGACGCCTATCCCTTACCTAGAGTTGACGATACCATAGACCGCATCGGGGCTGCATCGCTAATCACGAAGGTAGAACTAGTGAAAGGTTATTGGCAGGCCCCGTTGCCGGAAAGTGCGAAGAGAAGTGCCAGTCTTGTGATGAACTGGGCAATTTATCAGTGTCAGGTGTTGTTGTGCTGCCGGAACACAAGTTGGATGTGTGGCATGCTAAGGGCACTGATAATGTTTTGGCTGATTGTTTGTCACGGGAGGGTCTGTTTGCAGGAGAACCCTCGCCGTTCAGTCAGTGTGTGTTGAGAGTGGAGAAAAATCCGGCTTGCCCCTGTAAGTGCAGCCGCCATAAACATATTAGAAATTAAAATTCTATAAAAACTCTTTCTTTAATAGTTAAATTTTTTAAAGTATGTTATAGCTGAAGTTCTGAGTCGAACCTGTACTTCTCTCAGAAGGCTGGGCTAGTAGAAGCTCGCTCTAGGAGCATAGCAGTATAAATTAAGCTATTGTGTTTGGAGGGGTTTTAATTTTTGTTTTATGAGAACTGAGCTTTGCCTTCTTTGTTGCGAAGTGGTTAGGGGTGGCGAGTCTTATCGGGGTTCTGCTTGTCAGATATGGAGCTCATGGTTGAGCGTCTAATATCTTGGGTGGGGTGTGACGCCTGCAGCTTAGCAGAACGCCACGTGGGCTCAGCTGCTCGCTTGGCCACTTGCAAACACTCGCCAGGGCAATGAATTTGGCTACAGTCTATCTACAATGTTGTACTTTCTTTCTTGTGATTCGTCATGTCACAGGCAGTATAGAAGTGGTCTTTATTTTCGCCTGTGACAATGCATTATATTTTATATCATCAGTTATAAGTTTAATGTATAAGACTGAATGATACAGCTAGAGAGTGTGAGTGAGTAAGTGCAGGAGGCAGAGGGTAGTCCGCGCAGTGTTACGTGTTGTCTCGGTGACGTCATGCCACGGCCGGGCCCTCTGAGTGGCTGGCCGCCTTGCAGCCCTCCTGCCGCGGCAGGAAGTAGACTCCCCGCACTCCCTGCTGCCTTTGTGTCTTCCTTGCTCAGAGCTTGCCTGACCAGCATACCCTTCACACCTCCCTTGCCACCTGTCCCCGACTTCTACCTATAGAACACTTTCTCTCTCTCAACTTCTTACCTCTTATGCTTCTAATCTATTTAATATCATAACTCCCCTTTGGTTCTGCACGATTTCATATATCGGCCATCGTATTATATGCTGAAGCTCTCAGATATTCCATGTTTAGTTAGACATTTTGGAGGGGTTAACATTTTGTCTGTAGAGGGTCGACACACTCGCGGTGTCTCCCTACCTATTTCTTGGTTGTCTGCTGGGCTATTTAATGCTAGACTGGGGTGAGGCTATTGATGTTGTGATTTCCAATGTGTGCCAGGTTTTGTTGAACTTGTACAATCGCAACGGATACGTTGGAAGCCTAGGTGGTCTTTCTGACTGTGTACCTTGTGAGTTTAGCACTGTGTTGCGAGTGAGGGCTTTTGCCTCTGCCACCCAACACTGTGCTAACTCGTTTTGCTTTGACTTGAAGAGGGTCGCCAGGAGAGAACCAGATACTAGCGAACTGGATCTCTCAAGAGAGCACCCCGTCATTTAACGTAATTTGACCGTACAGTCTTAAGGACCTCGCTAGGCTACGAGCCACTTGCTCAGCCATTGTTTCCTAGCCTACGACATCCCAGCTAGACTTTATTCGCCTAGCAGACACCTGATTAGGATTATAAACTCTTATGTTATGTATGCAGCATTTTTATTCACGTTGATTGTAAGCCTTGGTTGTTGTTGAGTTGCACAACCCGAGCAGGCTTTTACGTTGCCTGAGGAAGTACTTCTTTTGTTGTTGGAGATAATACTATTGTGCATTTATCATTATTCCCGTGCCAGTTAACACTGTATGTCCCTACACTTGTCATATCTTGTTCCTGCTTTATATATCAGTTCAAAATCCGATTCGATCATCTTAACACCTTACGAGCGGCCTATGCGGTTTATTTATGTGTACCGCACAGCGGGGTGTTTTTAGCCAAAATAGGGCTGTTTACGTGATCATTTTCATGCCTAAATAAGACCCAGAACGTAAAACAAGTACCTATCCCTGAAAGGGCATAAACAGAGCTTTCGAATGACACCATAACGATCCTTGTATGATGGATAGTTTTCTTGCAATAACCGTGCAACGCGAGTGCAAAAAGCAGGTAATTCGGTACTTTCGGTACATAATTGAGTATGTAGCGAGTGAGAGAGGGAGGAGGGAGCTGAGATTTGTGTCAGTAGGTTCGCCGCGGTGGTCTGGAGCAGTCATACGCTCGCTAGTCTCCTGCCACCACTTGTCTCTCTCTCTCAGCCACATTACGTGCTGAAATTGCCACTCGAGTTATGTCGAGCGCCGCCACATAGTCCAGCTTTATTTAACTCGACTTATGTTGCTCGCCGCTAATTATGGGTTAAGCAGCATCAGACTTTCTTCAGAAGATTCCTGTTCGATGCTTTAGGACTTTCATTCACTTTCTTTAATATAGGAGTGACAGTTTATTATTGTTTAGAGTAACTTTAATTATACCTTCTTCTTGTTTGCATTAAATCATTCCAGTGATTTAATTAAGCTCTCTATCCTTTTCCTTGTATGCATTATTAACGTAATTGTATGTTGTTGTGATCAGGATGTATCAGAGATCATCAGCCTGTAGTAGTAGTGCACTTATACCGAGTTAGAGGATACCCCGCTATCGCAGATTTAACTCTGGAGGTTATAGGTGTTTTTGTGCGCCGGCATTATAAGTTCGAGGGTTGGATCTAGTGTTACCGTTGTGGCTGTGTGCCTTTCTAGTCCAATGATTAAGAGCCCTTGTTTTATACGAGTCCCGGTTGTAACAGAAGTTAGAGACAAAGGAACAGATGGAGGAATAGAAACCTAAGGATCGTAGTTTAGAAATTAGAGATTTGTGCCAGACTCTATCGAAGGCCTTCGATATGTCTAGCGCAATAGAAAAGGTCTCACTGAAGTCCCGAAAGGAGGATGACCAAGAGTTAGTAAGATATGAAAGAAGATCACCTGTTGAGCGACCCTTAAGGAAGCCATACTGGCGATCTGAGAGTAGATTATGAGAAGAGAAATGCTTAAGGAATGTGGAAGCAAGAATAGTTTCCAAAACTTTAGAGATACGAGAGATGAGAGCAATTGGATAATAGTTGGAGGGTTCAGATCGGTCACCCTACTTTGGGAAATGTTGAATGCGAACAAACTTCCAGCAAGAAGGGAAGACGTTAGAGGAGAGACAAAGACGAAAGAGTTTGCCTAGGCAGGAGTCAGCACGGAAGCACAGTTTTTTAGTACAACAGGAGGAACACCGTCTGGAGCGTATGCCCTCTTAGTATTAAGCCCAGAGAAGGTAGAAAGTAAATCTTTAGAAGAGATTAGGATATTAGGCCTAAGTAGGAGAGAAGGGGGTGGAGAGGAAGGAATAGCACCGGAATCATCCAAGGTGGAGTTTCTAGCGAAAGTTTGAGCGAAGAGTTCAGCTTTGTCAGAGGAAGAAGTGATGGTTGTGCCATCAGAGTGGGAAAGCGGAGGGAAAGACGAGGAAGAGAAATTGTTGGAGAGGTTTTTGGCTAGATGCCAGCAAGCTTGGGAAGAGCTAGAGTTGGATAGTTCAGTGCATTTATTATTGATGAAAGAGTGCTTGGCAAGTCGAAGAACAGATTTGGCTTGATTCCGGGCAGAAATATAGGAAGAATGAGATTCTTGCGTATGAAGGCGTCGGTACCACTTGAATGCTTCCTCCTTGTTGCGGACAGCAATAGAACAAGCGTGAGTAAACCAAGATTTTGTAGCATTAGTACGAGAGAAAAAGAATGGAATATACGCTTCCATGCCTGATAGGATTACCTCGGTAATGCGCTCAGCACTCTCCGAGGGTCCTCGGCCACGGAAGCAGAAATAATTCCATGGGAAATCAAAGAAGCACTGCCGGGAGCCTCCCAGTCGGCAGCGCCAAAGTGTCACAAGCGCCGCCGGCTAGGAGGATCGGGTGGCCGTACAGGAGAGATAGGACAGGTGACAGAGATAAGTTTATGGTCGGAGGAGCCCAAAGGAGAGAAAAGATCAACATTATAAGAAGAATGGTTGGAAGTTAAAAACAAGTCAAGAATGTAGGGCCGATCTCCGAGGTGATCCGGGATACGGGTTGGTTGGCTGAACTAACTGCTCTAGGTCATTTAGGATAGAAAAGACGTAGGCTTGTTCACCAGGATGGTCAGTAGTGTGAGAGGAGAGCCATTGGCGGTGGTGAACATTGAAATCTTCTAAGATGGAGATTTCATAGAAAGGAGAAATGGATAGAATGTGTTCCACTGTAGAGTTTAGATAGTCAAAGAATTTGGGAAAATCGGTAGAGTTAGGGGAAAGATAGACAGTACAGAAATATTTGGTAAGAAAATGACAGGAAAGCTTGAGCCATAAAGTTGAGAATTCAGAGGAGTCGAAATCGGGAATACGAGAGCAAGTGAGTTTGTTGTGCACATATGCACAACATCCGCCTTTGGCTTTGAAACTAGGATAGAGAAAGTAGGAGGATACAGAAAGGGGGTTGCTGGCAGTTACTTCGGACACCTGAGTTTCGATGAGGAAAAGAAGATCAGGTTTGTAGGAGGAGTGATGGTGTTCAACAGAGGGAAAATTAGAGGAAAGTCCGTGAGTGTTGCAAAAGTTAATAGAAAGAGTAACAGGCCGAGGTCCAGGTAATTTTGAGGGGTTGTCAGGGGAAGGTCGGGCGGTGTGGGGGCATTAATGGTCCCCCCTCCTGGGGATTCCGAGGCTGGGCTTGAGTTCATCATCTTTCTTTGTATAAAAATCTATACATATATATAATTATATATATATATATATATATATATATATATATATATATGTATATATATATATATATATATATATATATATATATATATATATATATATATACTGTATATATATTCTAACTCCCAGCTGGACTCGAACCACTGACAGTCAGGACGAGTGTCCATACATTAATCCATTACACCACGGTGAGATAGTGGAATCTTAACCTTTTCCTATATACATTAACCCTCTCACGACGCACGTGAGGGCGCAATCACGTCCTACGGCACGTTTGCCCTCACGCATGTGTGGACGCGATCGCGTCCTTAACTCGTAAAGTGTGCAGCCCCTGTAGTATACACCATACCCCTGTGCGTAGGTATTCTGATTAATTCCTCACTAAAATCGTTAATTTACCATAAATATAATTAATACTTATCCATATGCGCCTATTTTACGTTTAATATGAAGATAGTAACATGTAACAATAATAAAACTAGTGGGAATAGTGTTTGGATGGTCAAAATCGCGAATTATCACCGAGGGGTTCATTCATCAAATGTGAGCCAGCCGGCCATACACCCCCTTCTCTCGAGGGCTGAAGCCTTACTGACTTACTCCCTCACACTCTCCCAGTCTCTCCCTTACGCAACACACTCGCTAGTCACATGCCAACACCATGGAACCGGCCTGGAGATGGCGACACGAAAATATACCAATGAATAAGGGAATAACAGGGCAAATAGTGCTAATTGAAGGGGGGGGGGGAAAGGAGGGGACTTTGACACATGTGAAGGAGTGATTGGAGGTATGGAGGGGAATTATCTCACTTAAACACATTTTTTTTTTTAAAGTGCCACTGGGGTGTTTTAAATGTTTTTTTTTAGGCCTAGGATCTTAAGAGTCTCCTCGCAGTCGCCCAGTAAAACCTCTTAAGAGTCTCCCTTCAGCTGCCGGGTTAAGCCTTTATGAAATTCGGAAAAACCACACTAAAAACGCGATCGCGTCCATTTTGGACGCTACATATCTGGTATACTAGTCTATATGTAGGGGTATCTGGCAACTCTTGATAGCTGGGTGAGCTGGGTGAACGGGAACAAAGAGAAAACCTCAGCTGCCCAGACAGTGCATTGCCTGTCCATGGAAATTTAAAAAACTTATTGAGACCTGAGAGGGTTAAGGAGAAAGGAAATCTTACTTGGAGAATGTATTTCAATTCAACACAAGTTGTAGGATCCATATTCCATATTCCATATTCCAGATTCCTTGATTTGTACAAATACCCCCACGCAATTCTGGTTATAGAGATTCCATGTAATTCTCGCCCAGTCAAACATGAGAGTCATAAATATCAAGTACATCTCACATATACACGTGAGCAACAAATTGTTTCATACTCCCAGCCGGACTCGAACCACCCATAGTCATTGAATTTGTATACATCTTCCAAGCAAGATTTCCCTTCTCTTTAATATGAAAAGGTTAAGTATCTTTTATCACGCCATGGTGTAGCGGATTAGAGCATGGACACTCGTCAAATGGAAGTACTGAAACACGTAAATATAGAATTATGAAAGAAATATCAATTATATATCTACTATATATCTATGTGTTTCAGTACTTCCATTTGACTATCATAGTGAGGTTGGGTTTAGTGTAACACTCAGTGCATGTTCCTATATATCGACAAGGTATATGTACGAAGAGTGTGTGCTAAACCTTTAACCTTCTTGATGGTACAGTGGTAGAGCACTGTCGTCCTGTTTGTGGGTCCCGAGTTCGATTCCCGGTAGTTACAATCATTCATTATGTATTAACCCTACACATTACATTTGTTTGAATATAATATATACTGTTTTTTATATATATATATACTGTATATACAGTATATACTGTGTTTCCTTGATATACTGTGTTTCCTTGATATAATGATATATACTGTATATATATATATACAGTATATACTGTGTTTCCTTGATTCACGTATTCCCCGAATAATATACCGTATTTTGTTTTCTCTCTCTCTCTAATTCATATGTCACAATTAATGTGATTAATGGTTCTAAAGTTAATCACATGCAAAATCAATTATCTTGAGGGTTTCTTGAAATCGAAATTTAGGAGGGGAGGGAGGGTTTCAGGACCCCTACTCCCTCATGTTTAGCACCATAAGCTTTGAGATTTTAAGAGTATCGTCCCCATTAGTTTGCGATTTTAAGACCTTTTGCCCCATTATATATTTTTTTTTTTCTGGCGAGCCTGCATTGTAGAAGGAACCTGTTTCTACCGAAAAATGCACAAATTTATCTCGAAGGGGGGCTAGGGGCCATTTTGTTTAGCTTGTTGGAGGTGTAGGGAGGAAGCTAGAAAGCTAGATAAATAAATTAATAAATGTATATATAGGCCTTGTGTTTTTATATGTTTTTGAGACACAGACACATCACCGATATCAACAGTTGACATTGGTATTCACCCCTTGAGGATCATGATGCGTTATCACTATTTAATCTGGCTATCTTTAGACGATGTTATACACAGCTTAGGAATGCTCTGTGTGAATTGATAGGGTACCACATTTCTCAATTAACTCTCCAACTTCTTAATCTACATAAACCAGATAAAACTGTTCGTACTCGTCATAATACTCAAGAAGTTAATAACTAAGAACCGTAGTAATCCAAGCTAAATTAATGTATCTTTCTTGCTTGCCCAATTCTGATATTAGGATTGTAACTTTTGTCTATGTTGTTTACCTGCTCTAGTAGAAGCGTGTTGACCCCTTGAGGATTATGACACTTGTTGACAGTTTATTGTTATTATTATTAGACGATTTTATTCTATTTAGGAAGATAATGTGGGAGCTTAGAGAGTAAATTAAGATACCTATTACAAATGTGATTCCCATAGAACATAGATCCTTCCTAAATTTCATACAATTGTATAATGATAGTCAGAATAAACTGCATAAATGCGTAATATTCCTCAAGGATTAAATAACTAAGAACCGTAGAAAAGCCTTTTTGTTTTAGTTTGAATGAAGTCTGGGAAGGCCTTTATATTAGCCTAGGGGACATACTCAAATACATTGCTTGAAAATGGTAAAAGCAAGCAAAATCCTCAATATAATTAAACAATATATCATAATAACCAACACAACGTCTGATCAGATATAGTGTTAAATCCTGCGCTTCCCCAAACCCTGTGTACATCAGTAGCCCGAGAACAGCCATATGAAATTCTTCAACAAAGATAACTGAACGAAGCTAATTCCCTTAACTCTTGTCTATCGGGGCCCGACTTAAGTCCGTATCTAAAAAGCTGGACAATGTGGCGGGGCCCGACTTAAGTCTGTGTGCAATTTTGGCGCAATATTGGCTCTGAGAGAGAGCCGAGCGGTGGGAGGAGCGTAGGTTACCTCATGACCGCTCGCCACGACCGTCGTGGGCCCACTGACATTTACTCCACACACATCCACCATCTCTCACTCGCTACACACGTAATTATGTAACAAAATTACCGTATTTTATCGATTTTGCCCTTCGGTTGCACGATCGTTGCAAGACAACCAGTGATCGTAGAAGGATGGTTTGGGTGTCATTGGAAAGCTCAATTTAAGCCCTTTCAGGGATACTTACTTGTATTACGATCTGGCTCTTGTTTATGCATGAAAAAAAGCACGGAAACAACCCCATTTATGGTAAAAAAAAAACGCTGGGCGGCACGGTCAAATATACTCCACCACTCGCTCTTAAGGTGTTAACCCATGCAAAATTAAAAGCCAAGTTGAGGGAGGAAGGTGGAGTGGGGTATAAAGGGAAAAGGAGGGGAGGATGTTGTATGGAAAGATGCCACTATTTTCTATGTGTTACCCAAATCTCAGACATTTTCAGGCACCGGCATGGTTTTTGAAAGGTTATTTTTACAAATGTTTAACCCTTGTCTAGCATTGTTTTTTTTTGGCTTATTTGGGCATATTCAGGCCCTCCTGAATGATAAATCAAGTATCTGCATGAAAAGAAATGTATTCAGCAAAAATCTAGGCGCTAAAAGCTTCAAAATGAGACCAGAACGAGCTACGTAGCACTCGTCGTTCTCATGCAGTGTATAGCGGCATATTTTTTCCCACTATGCTCACTACTGGCAACGCTGCCGGCCTCTCGAGAAATGAGTTAGTGGGCGGCGGTAAGCCCTGGGAGTCGGACGTGTGGCCCGCTGCGCTCCCGGCCATTTGCACTTGATTTTAACCCTTTAAAAGCCTTAATAGTGCTCCTAACTTGCTGCAAATTGGAGGCGGACTTAAGTCCGCCCCCGATCTTTAAGGGTTAAATACCATGGCTTCTAAGAGAACCTTCGCAGTCCATGGGTTAAGGGGAGGTTTTGAGTTTGCTCACTAGACCTCCATCAAAGCTTTAAAAAACATCCCCTAGATCTCCCTCCGAGATATATTTGTACATGTTTTGGTAGAAAAATGTCCCGGCCGAAGACCGGTTTCTGCTAGGTTACAGGATCGTTATCGCTCGCCAGGATATAATTGACACCTAAATGGCACGAAAGGTCTTAATATTGATAACAAAATGGAGCAAAAGATCTTAAAATCGTCAAACTGATGAGGTGAACGTCTTAAAAACTCATAACTAATGGGGATAGTAATGAAGGAGTAGGGGGTCCAGAAAAAATGTATACCTCCCCTTAATGCTATACCCTGTTCACTATAGGTAGGCCAGAAATGTATACCTCCCCTTAATGCTATACCCTGTTCACTATAGGTAGGCCAGAAATGTATACCTCCCCTTAATGCTATACCCTGTTCACTATAGGTAGGCCAGAAATGTATACCTCCCCTTAATGCTATACCCTGTTCACTATAGGTAGGCCAGAAATGTATACCTCCCCTTAATGCTATACCCTGTTCACTATAGGTAGGCCAGAAATGTATACCTCCCCTTAATGCTATACCCTGTTCACTATAGGTAGGCCAGAAATGTATACCTCCCCTTAATGCTATACCCTGTTCACTATAGGTAGGCCAGAAATGTATACCTCCCCTTAATGCTATACCCTGTTCACTATAGGTAGGCCAGAAATGTATACCTCCCCTTAATGCTATACCCTATTCACTATAGGTAGGCCAGAAATCCTGAACCAAACCTCTCATAACTCACAAACGACTATACTCGGTTAATTGTCAACTGACGGTATATTGAATCCCTTTGCAGCTAATTTATCGATACTTAATGGAAAAATATGAAACTACTTTGTATCTACATCATACTTAGACCAAGTTTATGTAATTAGCACCATATTTCACTACACAATCTTCAAAATAACTGAGAAATCTTTGTTTTTTTCCCGCCAGTTGAAAAGAAACAGGGTATAGAGTAATGGAGCGAATATCGCTACCATTTAGT
The DNA here is from genome assembly GCA_032716605.1 of Paralithodes platypus. Classification (NCBI taxonomy): domain Eukaryota; kingdom Metazoa; phylum Arthropoda; class Malacostraca; order Decapoda; family Lithodidae; genus Paralithodes; species Paralithodes platypus. Next base: position 52,618,868 of record CM064548.1, read on the forward strand.
AAGATTCAGCCGGAGAACAGGTGTGGACAGTTACAGCCCATTTTTTCTAGCCCTCTATGAGCTACAGAGGTTAAGGTCACGCTTACTGGCCTACCCCTAATGAATGGACTATAGTTATATTATAAAGTAAATCATGTAAATTACATGGGGGGGGGGGGTCTAGACCCTCTTCTCCCTCATGTTTAGACCAATATTTAAACATTTTATGACTACCTCAATAAGTTTAGCGATGTTAAGACCTTTCGTTCCATTTCTTTGCCAATTCTAAGACTGTTCATGTCATTTAGGTGTTGATTATTTTCTGGCGAGCGACAACGAGCTGGAACCAGAACATCTTGCTACCGATATATGTACAAATATATCTTCAAGAGAGGTTTTAAGGGCGTTTATTAAAGTTTGATGGAGGTCTATTGAGCATACTAAAAAAATAAAAATAAACAAATAAACTCTCTTTAGCAGCAGAGTGAGCCTAGTGAATCTAACTCTTCAGATCCTATTAATATTCTTTCCTAACACATAATATTATAAGGTAGATTATATATGCTAAATATATACATATACTAATTATATACTTATTATAATTTACCTAGTCCATTTATTATTCAAATGTACGTTAGTTATCGATGATTTGCATACTAACTCTTAGCTATCACTAATATATATACTAACTCTTAACAATCACTAATTTATACACTAATTCTATAAAAGTTAGTATATACAGTAACTTAGTGATTGTTGAGAGTTAGTATATACAGTAACTTAGTGATTGTTGAGAGTTAGTATATACAGTAACTTAGTGATTGTTGAGAGTTAGTATATACAGTAACTTAGTGATTGTTGAGAGTTAGTATATACAGTAACTTAGTGATTGTTGAGAGTTAGTATATACAGTAACTTAGTGATTGTTGAGAGTTAGTATATACAGTAACTTAGTGATTGTTGAGAGTTAGTATATACAGTAACTTAGTGATTGTTGAGAGTTAGTATATACAGTAACTTAGTGATTGTTGAGAGTTAGTATATACAGTAACTTAGTGATTGTTGAGAGTTAGTATATACAGTAACTTAGTGATTGTTGAGAGTTAGTATATACAGTAACTTAGTGATTGTTGAGAGTTAGTATATACAGTAACTTAGTGATTGTTGAGAGTTGGTATATACAGTAACTTAGTGATTGTTGAGAGTTAGTATATACAGTAACTTAGTGATTGTTGAGAGTTAGTATATACAGTAACTTAGTGATTGTTGAGAGTTAGTATATACAGTAACTTAGTGATTGTTGAGAGTTAGTATATACAGTAACTTAGTGATTGTTGAGAGTTGGTATATACAGTAACTTAGTGATTGTTGAGAGTTAGTATATACAGTAACTTAGTGATTGTTGAGAGTTAGTATATACAGTAACTTAGTGATTGTTGAGAGTTAGTATATACAGTAACTTAGTGATTGTTGAGAGTTAGTATATACAGTAACTTAGTGATTGTTGAGAGTTAGTATATACAGTAACTTAGTGATTGTTGAGAGTTAGTATATACAGTAACTTAGTGATTGTTGAGAGTTAGTATATACAGTAACTTAGTGATTGTTGAGAGTTAGTATATACAGTAACTTAGTGATTGTTGAGAGTTAGTATATACAGTAACTTAGTGATTGTTGAGAGTTAGTATATACAGTAACTTAGTGATTGTTGAGAGTTAGTATATACAGTAACTTAGTGATTGTTGAGAGTTAGTATATACAGTAACTTAGTGATTGTTGAGAGTTAGTATATACAGTAACTTAGTGATTGTTGAGAGTTAGTATATACAGTAACTTAGTGATTGTTGAGAGTTAGTATATACAGTAACTTAGTGATTGTTGAGAGTTAGTATATACAGTAACTTAGTGATTGTTGAGAGTTAGTATATACAGTAACTTAGTGATTGTTGAGAGTTAGTATATACAGTAACTTAGTGATTGTTGAGAGTTAGTATATACAGTAACTTAGTGATTGTTGAGAGTTAGTATATACAGTAACTTAGTGATTGTTGAGAGTTAGTATATACAGTAACTTAGTGATTGTTGAGAGTTAGTATATACAGTAACTTAGTGATTGTTGAGAGTTAGTATATACAGTAACTTAGTGATTGTTGAGAGTTAGTATATACAGTAACTTAGTGATTGTTGAGAGTTAGTATATACAGTAACTTAGTGATTGTTGAGAGTTAGTATATACAGTAACTTAGTGATTGTTGAGAGTTAGTATATACAGTAACTTAGTGATTGTTGAGAGTTAGTATATACAGTAACTTAGTGATTGTTGAGAGTTAGTATATACAGTAACTTAGTGATTGTTGAGAGTTAGTATATACAGTAACTTAGTGATTGTTGAGAGTTAGTATATACAGTAACTTAGTGTTGAGAGTTAGTATATACAGTAACTTAGTGATTGTTGAGAGTTAGTATATACAGTAACTTAGTGATTGTTGAGAGTTAGTATGTTATCGTGATTGCGTACTATTTGGTTCTCAGCGTAAACATTGGTTAGTGTACCGTATATCATGCTACCCATGAACAATCATTTACGGATCCCAAATAAACTCAACAATATTCACCTAAATTTCATAAGGTAGATTATCTCTCTCTCTCTCTCTCTCTCTCTCTCTGTCGATAGATTAAAAGGTCATATTACATCATATTACAGAAGGGGTTATGGATATGAACTCTATTAACGACAAACAGTATTTTTGGAAAGCAATTTATGTATTCATAAATGGAATTACCAACAACCAACGATGGAAACAGTGTAAACAATGTTAACACATTTCAGTATTTGGTGGATTACATAATGTTTTGTTAACTTTCCTCTCAGGCATCAGCTATTATAGTCTCTTTATTATGAATAGACCAAAAATCAAGACCACTACCCTCTGTAACTATAAAGTGATGATATGAATCAAGTTAGTATGTCTACTATTTAGTCCGAGTCATCCATCCAGCACCGGTGGCATCCTTTTTGTTATATTCTGACTACTATTAGGATATTTTAATCAGCTTAGGAAGGACGTATACCAATTATATGGCCTCAAACCATGCCAGTTAATCCTTTTAGCTACCACATATCCTTTTTAATCTTCATAAAATCTCGTTAACCCCTTGAGACCCAGGACTTATTTGTGTTATACTCTGGCTACCGTTAGACGATTTCCTGTATTGTTTAATACATCTTTTGGTCTCACAGGTGGAAATACGATCTCAACATGCCCTCTGAATTAAGTAGGTCCTTCTTCAACTGCATAACACCGTCTAACTAACAGACGTCCTGGTTGCGAAAGGATCAATATTGCTGACATTTAGTATAGAATACATCGCTGGTACTGGAAGGGTTAATGTTTTCCACTGTGGCCCATCATATAATTCCTTTATTTTATACACTTGCTTCGTGATATGTGTGCATCCTTGTTCTTAATACGTTGTACATATTAGTTTAGTATCACGTGGCGCTACAGATTATTAACCCATCTAGTACCGGTGACGTCTCGTATATTATATTCTGATAATGACGATTCTATTCAGTTTAGGAAGGCCGTCTACCAAATTGAACGTTATATATTATATAAATTGATCCCCGTAGCTGCCACATATTTGTCCTTATCTTCTTATTATCGTCTACTTATAGCTGAAACCAAATACCACAGCCAGCATCGGTACTGGACGGGTTAATGTAACGTAATGTAATGAAACTTTTCAATTATGGAAAATGATGTTACGTTACCCTGACTTCATATGATGTTTTTTTTTATATTTCACAACAACATTAATCAAACTAAAAATACATTCGGAATATCCTACCAATATGTTGTTAGCCCGTTCTTTATAGCATAGAGCACGTTTTATACTTAATTCGTGTTAATATCAGACTATTTTATTCGACTTAAAGAACGATATGTCAGTCAGTCAGTAGTCAGTAGCCAGCACTTCTTTCCAAAAGTGGTAGGGAGGATAAGCCTCTGGAAGTTGGGACTGGGAATCCCACTGACAGAATCTGTACCTACTTCTGGATCAGCGAACCTTAAAGAACGATCTGCTTGAATAAATAGACTGATTAAACCCATTTGACTTACATAAGATCCTTCCTAAGATGAACATTTTGTTCTTGTAGTTCATTTCATATGAAGAAAAGCTTCGTCGTAATGAAATAGAAATACTAAATTATTGTCGATAACTGAGTCTCCATATGGCATTGCAAATCACCAAACCCTACCGACTACCTCCCTACCACCTGCAGCAACCTCACCCACCAGCTCCGAGCTCCTCTTTACTAGCTCACCACACGTGTAGATGTGATTGGTGTTGATATAAACAAAATGTTATCCATCTGTGTTACGTCCTGGGATATATAAACACTGGGCTCTTTCTATTGGACTAGGTATGCGGCGACAAGCAACAACGGAAAACAAAACGGTAGATCCAACCCTTATCTATAAACCCAGGCAACAAACCACCCTAAACCGTCAAGAGTCCTGCCTGGACAACAAGGTATCCTATGACTCGGTTACAGGGTGCACGCACTATAGACTGCTGATAGTCAAGCAGGCTATATAAAAGATCACACAATTAAGTTGACTTAAAGCTTCAAGGAAAAGATAGATAACGGAATTAAATTGCAGAAACAATTTAATAACAAACTAGAAGAAAGTACATTTAACGTTACGTTAACCCTTATTTAGCGGGCTAGGCGGTTTATTTATATGTACCGCCCAGCGGGGTGTTTTTAGCCAAAATAGGGCTGTTTACGTGATCATTTTCATGCCTAAATAAGTCCCAGAACGTAAAACAAGTATCTATCCCTGAAAGGGCATAAACAGAGCTTTCGAATGACACCATAACGATGCTTTTATGATGGCTAGTTTTCTTGCAACAACCGCGCAACGCGAGTGCAAAAAGCAAGTAATTCGGCACTTTCCCCATACAATTCCGTATATAGCGAGTGAGAGAGGGAGGTAGGAGGTGGGATTCGTGTCAGTAGGTTCGCCGCGGTGGTCTGGAGCAGTCATATGCTTGCTACTCTCCTGCCACCACTTGTCTCTCTCTCTCAGCAACATTACGTGCTGAAATTGCCACACGACCTATGTCGCGCGCCGCCACATAATTACATTTCATGTTTTTCAAGATGGCGTTGGTGGCCATTTTGAATATTGGGCTCTACCAGAGTTAGCCGTCATTTTTCAGAGGGGCATAGGAGGTAATTTTCCTTTAAAATGGTTCAGGTTGTCAAATCCATCGAGAGAAAAAGGTAGGAACAAAATGGTCACGGATTCCAAGCAAATGACCCTACTATATACACAGTAGTTTATTCATGCGAATAATATAACCAATAATGGGTGTTTATAGTGTAGGTCGTCAAATGACGTTATTGCTAGCGCCAATAATATGTATATGTCATTGAGATTAGGTTACTAACAATGCAACAGAAATAATATAACTGAATATGGTATGGTTCATAGGAATGACAACGTGGTGTAACATAACAATAATTAAAACAATATGTATGGTATTTATATAATGTTGAGGAACAATAGTAGGTAACAATTAAAGGATTACTTATACAAATATTGATATACAGTATATACTGTATTAAAGCAAGATTGCGTTACATATAATTCCATCATTCCATACAGTAAATTGTGTTGGAGATCTCTCCGCCCAACCTTGACCTGTATCACACCACCTTTCGATCATCCCGACGACTGTTTTATTTAAAAAAAAATACCACTACAAACATTAATATATTTCACTATTTCATACCTCCTCCAACAAAGTTTGATCGTAGTGCAATAAATATAATCCATATGTTATTCCCATACCGTCTATATCTCATATCTTTATGGAGGAGAGTGAAAGTTTTTGAAACGCTCCGAAGCTTGGAGAAAAGAACTATAGCTCTTTTAGTACTTCAGAGCGTAGGGAGATAGCGTAAACATCCAATGATTCATAAGTCAAACTAGGTCTTATTAAACCCTTTTCTTCCACGGATACTTTCAAATGATGTATAATAACAGATAATAGCTAAAACAAGGCATGAAATTGATTTAGGGTTTACCGAAAAGTTTAAAAAGCTTCCCAGACTGTAATAAGGTAGTTAAGCTATTTGCATGCGTAGAATAAAACAAAAATAGTTGTGTCAATTGTATATACAGTATTATACAGCATACCTCTAATTGTTTAGAGGTTTGATAATCATCGGGCCTCGTCAGTATTTGATAATATTGAATAACTTTTCATAGTAACTATTGTATGCAAGGATTCATAAGCCCTCTCCTCCACATTAAATCCAGGGCCCTCCAGAACTCCTTGACACAATTATTTGTGTTAGGTGTTCTATTTGTATTTGCTTAGCAGGACAAGCATCCTTTCTTTACCAGTTAATTATCTGAATGATAGGCTGTATTTTGTACCATGTTAAGATTATTGGCTTACACAATAAAACTTATATATATAAAATACTTTGTTTTAACTTTCTGCTTATATAAACTCGAGAATATATTTCCACTATACAGGGTAACTTACACAGTTCATTACCCATTACAAAATGTGTCCCTAGTATTGTTTTAATCCTTTTGTATTATGCTGCCTAATAATGCACATCTTGTTACACAAGAGGAATCTTCTTAAAATCAAGATGTACAGACTACATTTTATTTTATTTCTCTCTATGGGTAATATAAGCTGCCCATATTGACCCACCAAACCTTACAATATATTTCTTATTAATTTCACTCGAACACCAAACACCTCCAATGCAATAAATAAAGCCTCTATCCCACTATCCCTCCCTTCCTTCACCTGCCACTACCCCCTCCCTCACTCCACCTCTCACTACCCCTCCCTCCACCTCCCACTATCCCTCCACCTCCCACTATCCCTTCTTCCCTCCACCTCCCACTACCCCCTCCCTCTCTCCACCTCCCACTATCCCTCCCTCCCTACACCTCCTACTATCCCTCCCTCCAACTCCCACTACCCCCTCCCTCCTTCCACCTCCCACTACCCCATCCATCCCTCCACCTCCCACTACCCCGAGAAATGTGGCGCCCCCTGCTGAAGTGAGGCAAACGACGGGCCGGATGAAATTGAGTTAGCACTTGCCTCGGATAGGCAAAGGCATGCTTGAGCCTGTGGAAGAAGCATTTGCCTCAAATCGACATGGAAGTGTCTATAAGGACGTTTTTCCGAGAATTATTGCAGGATTTTTTACCCAGCTAACGCACGACTGAGAAGTCCGTGCTGAACTGAGTCAAAGTCCCGAGACAAAAGCCGCCTCCAATCAGCGGGCGCCATGATGATGAGTCATCGCCCGCCAGCCAATCAGCATCCACCACTCCCCTTCCACCCTCTTCAGTTTTCGCGCCAGCTCGTATCAAGCGCATACCTTTCACATTTTGTTCTTGTTTTGTGCTTTTTTCTGTGCTATTATTCTCCACCATGGCTGATGGGGAGGCAAGTGACCAACCAGAGATACAGTCACCCTCTGGAGTACGAAAGAGGTCGAGAAACAAACGAAAGTGGAAGAAAAATGAAGCAAAATCAAATAGGAACTTGGGCCTTGAGTATACGTCTGCTTATACAGGGAGGAAAATGCCAGAGCGAAAAGTGGGGCCTCCCTGTACCTGTGCTGCGAAATGTTATGATCTTGTGGGTGAACAGAACATTCAGTCAATTTTCACAGACTTTTGGAAGACTGGCAGCTGGGATGCACATACAGTTTATATCCAAAAACAGACTACATCCCAGGCTGTGAAACGGAGGCGAACTGAGAATGTGGAGAAACAAAAAAGCTGCACTCGGCATTATCACCTCTTCGTCAATGACATCCCTATCACTGTATGTAAGCAGGCATTTGCAAACATTCATGGTATCCCTAGAGCCCGGTTGGATAGTGCCTTGAACAACATGACCTCCACAAGTGTCCCCATATCTGATCGTAGCTGATGACCCTAACCCGATGGGTGATGTAGATAATGACGAGGAAGCCGAGGGTGAGATCGAGAGGCTTCTTTGATTATCAATAAATAAACAAGAACACAGAAACTGATTTAGTTTTAAGGTAATATAATAATAAGCAAAGAATAATCAATATTGAAAGTGCCTTGTGCGATATAAATAAGTGTGTGAAGCCAACACAAGTGTATATTCAGTTATTATTTTTACATACAAGTGTGTGAAGCCAACACAAGTGTATATTAAGTTATTATTTTTACATACAAGTGTGTGAAGCCAACACAAATGTATTCAGTTATTATTTGTACATATTATGTTGTAAAGTGTTTATCAATAAGTTCAAGTGCCTATTATACATAATGTGTTTAAGTGAAGGGTCTGGGTCACATCAGTCTCGTCACTCAGCCTCTCAGCACGCATCTCCCAGTATCTCCGCACTCATCTCCCAGTATCTCTGTGCTGCACTCATTGCCCAGACTTCCTAACCAACAACAGTAAGTGAATACATTTTCATTGTGGTACAATAAATTAAAATATAATATATTATATAAATATTTGTACCACAAAATGTTAATATTACTATTAATATAATTATTTACATAATAATTCCTATTATGGATTATGAGAAAACAGCGTTTGACAGTTCGTAGCGAGGCAACCGACCCCCTTACCGGCGCCTGCCTCCCTCCCTCCCTGGGGGTGGGAGGGAGGCAAGTCTCGTGGGTTAAGAGGGAGTGGGTTGAGAGGGAGAGCGGGAACTTTCAAACGCTGTTTTCTCATTTCTTTATGTTCGTCGTTTGCCTCACTTCAGCAGGGGGCGCCACAAATACGAGTTTGAGGAGAGATACTCACAATGCGATGGATGTTTGAATGGAGAATTATACTCACCTAGTGGAAAACGATTTTTTTATTATTTACATGGACGCGACAAGTTTTGACTCTCACAACCGCTCTTCACAACTGAATAGATCTCCAAATTGAGTCGAAACTTGAAGTGTCCTTGTAAATAACAACTAGGAGCAGTCTATCAACAGATGTTGCACTGTTACTGGAACTTGGCAACAATGGCAAAGCGTGGGGACATCCCCCGATATCAAAAAGCCATGTATGAGCGTAGTGTGGCTGAGTCTCAGGCGAACCAAGGCAGTCCCCTACCTTTTATTATGATGGAAAGAACCCTGCCAGGGAACTAGGTTTAGTGAAGCGTAGATTGCTATTTGCCACCACTGACGGAGGAGTTGGGTAACGTTTGTGAAATAATCAGATACAAGAATAGGTCACAGCATGATCCAATTTGAGTAGAATTTTTACGCAAAAAGTCCTAGTATTGCCAATATCCACTGGGTATAATATATCTAAAACAAAATTAAACTAACTGTATATATAAATCCTACATGAAATATGACTACATTATAATAGGCTATATAATTATGTTGCATTCACTTACAAAGTTTTGTATACTGTATCCACTATATACCATTTTCCTAGTAAGCTAGAATACCCGGTGTGTTTTATCTACATTGCTATGTTTGATCATTAGTTTATATTTTATCATTAATATCCGGAACGGCGTCTTAGTACAGTATTCTCATTTCTTATGATTATATTCCTTTGCAGGAGTAAAATCACTTGATTATACATTAATTATAGTTGTAGAGCATACTTGCATTCTGATAAGGCAGTAGTGTGTGTGTGTGTGTGTGTATATTTTCTAGTTGGCATGGTCGCAATCCACCAACAAACAGGAAGTTTCTCGCTTACTTTTGGCGCTACCTGAACGTGTCGAACAAAGCCATCTATGGAGAGCCTAAAATATAATATCTCGAATTGTTTCGAATATCGCCGTCAGAGGGCACTACTGGATGGCTGAAGATCCATACCACGACTTTAGTCCCAGACTGTACAAAATAAACTATAGGTTTTCGAAATCTAAATGAACTCGCTTAGTCAATTAATCTTAAATCATACAGGAATATTTCATAAACCTTTGAGACCTCAACCCACTTATTCACGTATTATATACCATAATCTAATACTCATACCAATCAGTTTACAGAAACAAAACAATACGAAAACACAATCCAAGTATACACAATTTACCATCAACACAGGATTCGAATCAAGTACTGTAGTATCACAAACTTCCACTAAGCATTATGAACACATGATACACGTTATTAACATTTTAAGCCGCTATGACGTATTTCCTTTCGGTATTCTGGTTAATACTAGACGACTTCACTCAGACTAGGAAGGACATATAGAATTCAGAGGGACAACTGTTACGTCTCGACCCACTGAACTCCCACAGACCCCTCCCCATAGAGTACAGAAGGATAGAGGCAAATGCGTGACGTCACACAGTTATTTCGCCGCGCGTCCTAGGGATTTGGTGGCAGCACTGTTGTAGGGCATACAACCAAAACACCTCAGTCGTTTTTCCTTGTTAGATACTCCTTGATATCTGTGTGCCTGGCTTGTCTGCAGTGTTACGAAAGTTAAGGGAAAATCCGCAAAATAAGGGGGCAATAGATTTAAGAGTGATTTAATGTTGGTAAAAACACTTGTAAATTATTTAATATAAATTAGATATATAAAAGCAAGAGGAAAACATTAAGTATACCTATATACTATAAAAAATACTTATATATGATGCAAGCTGTATAACTATAAGCAACACAACAAGAATGAAAATGTAATTTTGAATATATATTATTAGTTACATGTTATATAGAAGTTAATTTGTAATGTTGCACTAAAACTGGACATTTACACGAAATACGTTCTTAGGTTATACTTATGACATCTAGGGATATTTTGTCCCAGCATTTTTTACGTTGGCAACTCCCGAATCTCACAACAACAATGGCTGGGGTTGGAGGAGGTTTGCTTGTGAACCAATTGACGACAATTTCACGATGATCTGGCCTTTACAGTAGCCTCTACTTATGTCTATTTAACTCTGTCATGTCTACAGAGCCTCTGGATAACGTGCAATTGATTAGTAATAGCGTTATTAGTACAAGGTAGGGATTATTACAAATTAATGGGAACCCTCCCATTTTCCTTTGCGATCGTGCTGCCATCTCTCGAACACACAGATCACTATTTACAGATTTGTGGCGTCTCTCTTTCCTCTCTATCCTTCTGTACTCTATGTGTCGTGGTCCTGAAGGGGTCAAATACTTCTTATTTAAACAGACAGGCTAGTACGACCTTTATGCAACTAAATACTAAACTACACTACTAAATAAGAATAAATAGGATCATACCTAACTAACTAACCAACTTTATATATATATATATATATATATACATATATACAACATATATAACCTGAATTTGGTGAAACGTCTTATTATTGCCAAACTAATCCGGTGAAACGTCTGAAAATATGCAAACTATTGAAACATTACTAGAGAGGTTAAAAAAGACCAAATATGGTTAAAGCGCCCGGATAATGATAGTGTCGTAGGAGCGGATGTAGCAGACCCATTGTTCGGTGGTCTGCTATTGTGGCCTCTGTTCTCATGTGCTTCTTCTGTTATCCTGGTGGGTGTAAAACCCCAGTGTTGGTCAAAGCCGCAGCGGCCTCCCTGTATGGAGGCTCAAACATCAGGGACCCAGGGGGGCTGCAGAAGGGCAACAACACTCCCAGGACTTGAGGATGGAAGGTATGAAGAAGTGATGAACAATGGCACCCGGCAGGAAGAAGACACGTGGCGAAGTGAAGAGACGAGGACGGAAGGGCCAACACAATCCCCAGAAGCTGAAGGCGGCCCTGGCACCGACGGGGAGGTTGGGTCCTCTAAGGTAACCCGAAGAAAGCCGAGGCTTGTGCCGATACCAGAGCCGACCACCGTGGGTGCCGCGTCCCTCCAGCGGGCAAGCCACGGGTAACAGGTCCAGAGAAGCGCCGGCCCCCAACAACCAGAAGAAAGAAGATGGCGCAGAGCGAAGCAAACACAGACGATCAGAGGATGACGAAGGCAGACCAGGGCAGCATGGAGGAAGAGGATGAAGCCGGGGGGAGAGTCCGCCGAACCACAGACGCGGTAGACAATCACCGGGACCAACTATATAGAGTTGCCCCTTAATGCCGCAGATTCGCCGGGCACCGAAGACGTTTGACCGCGACCACAGTCCAGCCAACTCTCCCCGTTCACCTCATTAGTTGACAATTGTAATGCCTTTCACTCCATTTTTAGTCAATATTAAAACCCTTCGTGCCTTTTAGTTGTCTATTTTTTCCCTGTCTAGCTGTAGGGAGACTAATTTTAATGCCTTTGGCTGGGACATTTTTCTAACGAAACTTGTACAAATTTATTTTTGAAGGGGACTCTTGGTGGTGTTTTTTAAAGCTTGATGGAGACCTAGCGAGGAAACTAAAAAATAAATGAGTAAATAAATAGGTAGACCAAAAAATAACATAACGTCTCCTTAAATCCATGTTCTGAAGCACCTACGATAAAGGACGGCTTTGTATTGTATCTTAGAATAAAATAACTTGTTACAGGCAGCAATAAAGTATGGATGCGAGCGAAAGAATGTTTTTCATTTTGTCATTTATAATGTTTTCCTCTTTTTGCTTTTCTATGGGACATCTCACCCATATTAGGCATAATAGATTGGCATGTGGGTTCGATAGAGATGCAAATGGGTGTGTACTTATTTTGGATCAGGGCTGTACAGTCATTCATAAAAGTTGATGGACCTCACCTACTTATTATGGAAGTATATCTCTGGATATACATATACATATAATATACATATAATACAATATCATATAATTATACTGTTTATTGCAAAGTAAGTTCCATCGAAAAAATCAATCCAGATTATGATAATTGCACACAGAAACACGTAAGGGGTTCACGAATATTTGTAAGTGACTGTTAAGGGGGGTCACCGGATTTTTTATATTTTTCTCTCCTTTTCTCTCTTTCCCTGGCTTGTATCCATTCGGCCCCATTTAGTCAACTGTTTTAAGACATTTATCCCCATCCAGGTGTCGACCATTGTATGGAGAAATCCGGCTTCGCCGGAGAAATTTTTCTATCGAAAAATGTACAAATTTAGCTTGCTGTCAAAACCAAAAATATTTATATGCTGGCTCGCTCCCGCTCGCCAGGAAAATATTGACAACTGGATGGGGATAAACGTCTTAAAACAGTAGGCTGAATAGGGCCGAATGGATACAAGCCAAAGAGAGAGGGAGAAAAATAGAAAACAAATCTAGGTGGGCCCCCTTAAGTACGTCAGTTTCACCTCCATTAATCTTGCTCTAATTCAGCTTGCCTTTTTTCCACGATGTAAGATATAGTTTTCGATTAATTATAACTAGCTAATATAGTATCATATTTTCAACTCTCTCTGTGTTTAGATTATTATTATATTTGGAAGTTAATGCATTATTTATATTTATGTTCTTGCCTTCGCTTGATATTTAGTTTCACACTGTTTCTTAGCCAATTATATTATAGTCTATGTTATTAAATATCTGATATTTTATGAAAAGGTTCAGTACGTCTGACAAGCTAATAATCCACGGTAATATTGTATTTTTTAAACTAGTTCATGTTAGCCTTTAACATTAAATAAATCTCAAATATAAAGTGTAAAATACTTAATAAACAAATTATAATAATAACAACAAAATACAAATGCAGAGAACAATATCAGTGTGTTTGTATTACACGTTCCTATATGAATCGACTATCTAGTTGGTCATCTTTCTGTATTTCAGTAATACCATATTCTTGACCAATTCTACTCACAGTATATAATTGCAGTATTCCAGTGATTCTTCTCTTAAATCCATGTATCATGATTACCTCACTCTCTCTATTTCTTGCTCTTTGGAATATATATATATATATATATATATATATATGTATATATATATACACACAGGTATATATATGAGAAAGAGAGAGAGAGAGAGAGAAGGGAAGAAGAGAAAAACAACTACATGTCTTTGATGTAGCAGATTAAAATATAATCTCTATGTGGATATCAGCAAACATTTTAACATTATCTATGTGGATATCAGCAAATATTTTAACATTATCTATGTGGATATCAGCAAATATTTTAACATTATCTCCCTTGTCGATCAAGGAAGAGAGGCAGTCCAGTATTCCGAATATGACAATTGTCCTGCACAGGTTACAATGGTGCTGCGCAGATATTCCGAATATTACAATGGTGCTGCGCAGTAATATTATACTAATATTCCGAATATTACAATGGTGCTGCGCAGTAATATTATACTAATATTCCGAATATTACAATGGTGCTGCGCAGTAATATTATACTAATATTCCGAATATTACAATGGTGCTGCGCAGTAATATTATACTAATATTCCGAATATTACAATGGTGCTGCGCAGTAATATTATACTAATATTCCGAATATTACAATCAAAATACGGAATTAAAGTATATGTAGATTGAAAATGGCATGCTACTATATCAACCTGCCTCCTTGTTTAAACTTGCCATAGTGCAAACAGTCTATGTAGATTCCTACTGCTAAAAGAAAATCATGAACAAAATATATTATGTTTATAAACGATACACTAATAATTAAGTACCTCTTGTGTAATATTCTTCAACTTAATTGTATTCCTAACAAGTTGAATTAGGAATAACTCACATATGGACATTTTTAACTATTTATATTAGCAAGATTGTTTCTTTGTTTTCAACAAATATACTAAGAAAAGATAGCCAGCTGAGCAACTCTATTATAATTTTGTTTAACCTAAGAAGTGCGCAGGGGGGGGGGGGGGGAAATTTCACCATTGCCCTGTGCGGACCTATTTCACTTTTTCCATTCACGAAACTCGTTATCTTACCATAAATATCATTAGTACTTATCCATATGTGCCTATTTTATGTTTAATATGAAGATATTAACCTGTCACAACAATAAAACAAGTGGAAACAGTGTTTGGCTGGTCAAAATCGCGAAATGAGAGCGAGAGTTACATTCATCAAGTGTGAGCCAGCCTGGCCAACATCCACCCCTCACGATGCCTGGAGCGACACTGCCGTCTCTCTCCTTATCTCTTTCTCTTTCTCACACTTGGTAACACATATGACCACGCCCTGCTAGCAACTCGCTATTGTTAGCACGAAAATATATCTAAGAATAAGGGAATAACAGGGAAAATAGGTGATAATTGAAGGGGGGGGGGGGGGGAAGGGGGGAAGGAGGGGATGTGGAGGAGTGATATTTGGCATGGCCAAGGGGCAAAAAAAAAAAAAAATCAATTGCTACTGGGGTGGTTTAAATGTTTTTTTTAGGCCTAGGTTCATAAGAGTCTTGCCGCAGCTGACCGGTAAAACTCATGAGTCTCCCCGAACTTGCCGGGTTAATTAACCCTTCCCGCCCAAGCAGCATTTTAAAAGGACACCGAGGTAGATGGGCAGGAGCCCGGGTGTTCTTTTAAAATCCGTAAGCTTGAAAGCCTATTAAGCTTGTTTTGAAAGCCGCGCGTCCGACGTATGTGAACACAGCTGGTCGGAGGCGACTCCCGCGCACCTCCGAAAGCAAGCAGACGTCGGAGCTTTGTTGTTGTGTGGTCTGCTAAGACAGATTTAGTGGTGAAAATTGTGTCATATTGCTAACATCGCCTCGAAACTCTCTCCACGGAAATCGTCATCACAACTGAACCAGTTGACTTAGAGAGCTCTACTCAACGCCAGTCTACAGTTTGGAAACCGTAGTACGTTTAGAGATGCGTGAGATGTTCTAGCAGTTAAAATAACAAAGATACGGTATCCTAGGCATAGATGTTTTTCGGCCAAATCGCCCGGATCTCAACAACGTCCTAAGGAGGGCAAGCCCGGGCCAGAAGGGATAAGTATTTACTTTTTTTTCATCAAAATTATGTGTGCTCCAGAAAAAAATAATGTTTCCAAAATGTTAACAATAACATGTTTTATGTATGTATTTATTTTTGTTTCCAGGATCACTTTGGGTTTGTTGGTGTTGGTGGCTGTGTTGGGAGGCACAAACGCCCTCTGGTTCTTCAACAGTGCCCCAGTCCAGGCTAATAAACCTGCTCCAGTCAAGGCTGAGGCTCAACCAGCTGTCCACGAGCAGGTCAAGAGGTAAGATCAACAAACAATAAATCATAATTCAATAAACAAATAAATAAATAAAATTATAATAATATATATATATATATATATATATATATATAATATATATATATATATATATATATATATATATATATATATATATATATATATATACCGGTAACTCCCGTCCACTCACCAATTCTCTGCAATCTCTCTCTCTTCGCCGCAATGTTGCATCTCTCTCACTATTCTATCGCTACTACAATAATCAGTGTTCCTCGGAGCTTTCCCAGTGTATACCACCTCCTCTACGTAGGGTACGTAGTACCCGCCTTGCAACACAAACCCACCCCTACTCTGTGCAACTCTCCAACCCAAGAGTGAAACGCTATTCTCAGACTTTCTTCTATTCAACTGCTGAGCTCTGGAACTCTCTCCCAGAATCAGTCTTTCCCTCTTCCTATGGCTTAAACTGCTTCAAACCTCGTGTGTCCAGGCATTTTAGCTCGAATGTCCCTTGATTTCGACCCTGTCACTCTTTGAAATATGGGGGAGGCACTTGCTGCAGGCAGGTATGCCTTTTGTCTCCCTCATTTACATAGGAAAACAAAAATATATATATATATATATATATATATATACCGGTATATATATAATATATAAATATATTCTTTAATACATACGAGGTTGAAAGAAATGGCAATTTCTGCGTTGGAAATTTTATTATTCAAAGTTTCCAGGTGTCTGATGAGTTTTCTCTGGGTGGCAGGAAGTAGATCAAGGAGATGAGCAAAATTCATGGTGGTACAGGGTTACATTAATGTACATGATGATATAGGATATACGACGCGTTTCACTGGACAACCAGCATTATCAAGTAAGGATAGAATGATATAAAAGGTAAACAGGAAGGGTATATATAGAGGGTGGAGGATCAGAGGAGGCGAAAAACAGGGGGCAAAAGTCTGCTATTGGTGGAGAGGTATTCTAGGAGAGAGAAAGATAGAACCGCTTCATGCATGCGCACTGGATGCGGGATGGTGGTCGGTTGGCGGGGGCGAAGCTGATTGGCTGCGTGTCGAGGGGCGTGGCCTAAGTTGCGTAGTACGTGTGGCGCCTGCAGAAAACGAAGCTGAAGGAGGTAGCGCGGGGGGCTGTGTCAAGGGCACCGGGGGGCGAGGGGGGACGTTAGGTCCTGTAGGAAAGTGCCTTTTGGCAGAAGGAAGGATCTGAAGGTCCAGAGTTTGGTTGTTGATGTTGGGATGTAAGGCTTGGATATATAATGCTTCGAGTATAGGTAATCTCCTTGGGTCACTTTCTTTATCGAGTATGGTGGTGTGTTTCTCTAAAACTCGTTGCGTGTGGGGTGGGGGTGGTTAGGGGTGAGATAGTGGTCTTTGATGGCTCCAGCCTGAAGGTGAAGAGTTAACCGACGTGAAAGACGAGTCTGCGTCATACCAATATAGAAATGAGGTCCACAGTCCTCATAATTACAAGGTATGTTGGTAAATGACGTGATCGTCGGTCATCGGGCTCTTTATCTTGGTGGAAGCTGGTTTGTTGCGGAGAACGAGGTTGGAGGTCTTGGGGGATTTGTAATGAATTATTAATTTGATTTTGTTTTCCGGGTTGGTAGGGTGGACATGCTTGGAGATTATTTATTTTAAGACGGCCTCGTAATTTTTGTGTTCAGAGGACATAAAATTGCGGTAGAAGATCTTAATTTCATTGAGGGGGGGGGGGGGGGGGTCAATGTTGGGAGGGCTTTTGGTGTACCATTTTTCAAGATGGTGGTTGATGGTGCTGGAGATGTCGGAGTTGGAGTATCCGTTATTTACTAAAACTTGGGATAGTCTTTCTAGTTTCCTGGTGGTTGCCGCCCCAGGTAGAGCAGTGCGTGAGGGCTCTCCCTAAACATAGGCGGAGATGGAGCAGAGAAGATATCGGCGAGCGCATTCACTATCGCCTTTGAGGCATTGTCCTGTGTTAGTTGGTTTAATGTAGGCAGTGGTTTTGAACCCATGGTCGTTCAGAGCTACGAGGATGTCGAGGAAGGGGAGTTGTCCATTGTTTGATTTTTCAAAGGTGAAGTTAAGTCCGGACGAGGTCATGAAGCGACGCTGGAGTTCCTGTAGTTCGTGGAAGTCCTTGATTTACACGAAGATGTCATCCACGTATCTACAGTAGACGGCGGGTCGTTGGGCAGCTAGGAGCTCTTCCTCGATGGTACCCATAAAAAAAGTTCGCAAAAAGAACTCCTAGGGGGCTGCCCACCGCCACACCGTCTAGCTGCTTGTACATGTTGCCCCAGGGGCAAAGGAAGGGGGCCTCCTTGGTACATAGCTCCAGTAGTGTTTTCAGGGCCTTCTCCGGGATGTCCAGTGTTGGTGTATCAGGGCAATGGTAAATTCGACGTAGAATCATGTCAATGGTCCTATCCACTGGCACGTTGGTGAACAGGCTTTCTACGTCGAGAGAGGCGATTGTGTGGTTGTTGGTTCCGGGGGGGCGTCTCGTAAAATTTCCAAGAAATCGTGGGCTGAGTTAAGGTTGTATTGGCTGGGCACGTAGGGGGTGACGAGGTTGTTCAGGGCCTTGGCGACCTGGTAGGTGGCAGTGGGGATCTGGGAGATGATAGGGCGGAGGGGGTTCCCAGGTTTGTGTGCTTTGATGGTTCCGTACGCCATAACCAGGGGTGTATTCCGACGAGTTTCTTAAGGTGGACACCTCCTTGTTTGGCGTTGATGGCGGTGATGGTGGTGTTGGCAGTACGTTTGATTTCGTCGGTTGGGTTGCGGGTGATCTTTTTAAATTTGGTGTTGTCACTTAAGATGACGTCCATTTTTCTAAGATAATCCTCGTAGACATGAATCACGAGGCAGGAAGGTTAATCCGCCGGACGGATGATGATGAAGGGGTTGTCTCATAATTGATTTGGCAGCTTGGAAGTGTTGTTTGTTGAGGATTTTGCTTATGGTGAGTTCCTCTGGTTTTTGGCGGCTTCAGCGAGGAGGAGACAGAGAGAGAGAGAGAGAGTGTCGTGATAATTTAACAATTTTACATAGACTATGTATCATATAAATGATAAAATAATATATACGGTACATAGGCCTATGTTCCCCACAATCATATAATGCCAAGCACAAATATTCAATCTTTAGTTGTTTGTATTACCGTAAGAAATTTACAGAACGCCTGAAAATAATGCGCTATAAAATGCTTGCAACCAAACTTTCAAGCAATAACAAGGTCACATGCAATTATAAAAAGGTATATTGTAGACCACAATCTTCGCCAAGCTTCGTTGTTGCTTGTATTATCGTGAGAAATGTACCGTACACCCTGGTTATCGTGAGCAAATTTTACCGAACGCCTGCAAATAATACGCTATAAAATGCAAAGGAAATTTCTTGTAGAGTGCAATTTTGAGGACGTAATGTGCTCTGAGAGAGAGCGGAGCGGTGATTAGGAGCATAAAATTACCTCCTGACCGCTCGCCACGGCCGCCGTGGACCTACTACAGGGAATTGTATAAGGAAATTACCGTATTTTAGGGTTTTTGCACTCGTGTTGCACGATCGTTGCAAGACAACCAGTGATCGTAGAAGGATGGTTCGGGTGTCATTGGAAAGCTCAATTTACGCCCTTTCAGGGATACGTACTTGTATTACGCTCTGGGTCTTGTTTATGCATGAAAAAAAGCACGGAAACAACCCCATTTAGGGTAAAACAAAAAAACGCTGGGCGGCACAGTGAAATATACTCCACCACCCACTCGTAAGGTGATAAAATGCTTGCAATCAAACTTTCAAGCAATTATAAAATGTAAATTGTACTTACCAACACCCACACCAATATGTTCTTCGTCAGGAACGTCTCCATTTTGCTCAACGGTCTGTGCAACATCAACCACAACATTTGCGACACGCTAATTATGCTTGGGGTGAAAGCCTATGATCGGCATATTTTCGTCTTCCGAGTCATCCACACTATCAAAACTCTCACCCAAACCTTCCATGGTTTCATTCAACAGCCTATTAGAAAGTCCTGAAGAGTTCAGCATGATATCTAGTTCCTGGGCGGTGAGCCGGGCGTGATGAGTGGGCCGTGATGAGTGATGAGCCGGGCGTGATGAGTAGGGTGGCGCGACGCACTAGGGGCCACCGAATCGGACACGGGCAAATCTTGACCTTCCATTACGGCTGCTTGAGGGTTACTGAGTCACGGTCATGCAGTGGGGATGTGTGGGTGGGACCTTGTAGTACACCGCCTGACCAGCAAGTTTCGCTTTCCACCTAAATTAGGGCGGGAATACGCCCACAGACTTTTAGTCGGGCCCCGCCATTTAGTCCAATTTTCTCAATTCGGACTTAAGTCGGGCCCCGATCTTTAAGGGTTAAGTAGCTGGATTTTACTACTGAGTTATGTCCGTGATTTGAGATAATGCGCTTATAGTCCTGCAGTAGGCCTTGCAGTGCTCGAATTTCATGGTCTTTGAAGATTACTTAACGAATATGATGAAAGAAGAGAGCTTGGGCCTCTCGGAGGTTTACACGCTGCAGATGTTGAGTGCTTTCATCTGAAAGGGGCTTGTGGTCGCTTACATATTTGCGCCAGCATGCACGATGGTAGCGGATTTCCAACCCAAATGCTGTTTGACTATCTGGGATGGATGCAATCAGAGTGTCAAGTCTCAATCTCATGACATCATCTTCCAGACGGACAGTATGTAACTTGAATTTAGTCCAGGCATCTACTGTTGATAGGAGTAAAATCTGTATCGGGAATTTAGATAAAGGTTAAATTACATATCACTGGTACATGAAATATCCCAACAAATAGTTATAATATAATTACCAACGACGTAGTCGTTGATGGGTGTAATCCAGTCCCCCACACACGGCTAATTCAATTGCATGACATGTAGGAATGTTCACATAATACAATATCGATACAATGAACTTAGCTTAGAGGACTGGTGATGTAAGACTGTTGTTAATATTGTTGTAGACTAATATTTGTAGCACATGGTGAACTGTGGGTTGAGTCAGAGCCGGGGGAGGAGATGTTGACTGTATGGTGTTGATTGAGAGACTAAAGGGCCGGCGTCCGATCGCTTCGCGAAATTACATATGGCTGCCGGCTCATAATAATTATAACCCATAACTTAGTTTCATAATACATCTAGAGTTGATGTAGATATTTATACATTACAGTTAATATTTAACCTAACTTAAGAATAAACTACAATACACAAAGAACCAGCCGAAATCGTACAAGCGATACGATACCGCCAAATTCAAATGTCCTATTGGACCAAAACCTGTCGGGATCATTACCCTATTCCCGACAATCTGCTTGTCACGATCACTACTCTTGTATGCCCCTTTCATGCACCACACACATAGAGTCTTTTCGTGAAGGACACCCATGCTGGAGCGGAGCCTTTTAGGTGCACTGGCCTCTGGGGAAGGGTCTTGTTGATCTGATGCTTCATCTCTTTCAAGACGTTCCTCAGATTTGTGTTTGCGTTTTTCGGCTTGAGAGAGCTTGCGCTTGCTGGATAATGATGCGTAACAAGTATATGCATGTGGTGACCCTTTGGTCCCTTCTCCCAATGCACATTTTCATGTATATGTTGAAACTTATCAAGTTCTTTCCATTGTAAAGACTTTACCCTGATGGATTCCCACTTCTCAGGTGTAATGTTTTCCAAACGATCATCTGCGGTACATCGCTTACCACAGAGTAAAATGCACTCGTATTCATTTAACCCTTCCAGCCCGGGTGTCATTTTAAAATGACACCACGAAAGAAGGGCAGGTGCCCGGGTGTCATTTTAAAATCCCTGTGCTTGAAAGCGTGCTTCAAAATTCGCGCGGGCCAAATTTTGCATTGCAGGAGCGACCGCAGCGCCACCAAGCCTCAACTACTAGTGTTATCAGTTCGTACGTGGCCGCCATAGCGAGTTATACTGAAAAAATTATTTCCGACGTGTCCGAATCGCTGCAATCTCCCGCGGGCCCCACTGCTACCCCACTCGAAACTTCAACGCCTGTTGCAACCGAGAAGAAAGCTCAACGAAAGAAAGTTAAGCGTTTGTTGAGTGATAGCGCTATACAGCGAGAACTTTTTGATAGTGAAGAGAGCAGTGGCGAAAGCTTGGTGGACAAAGAACAATTTATAAGTGCAAGCGAAGATGACGATTTTGTTGGCTTTGGAGACGACGATAATGTCGATTTATTTGAGGGGGGAGACAGTAGTGATGATCCTGATGTGGAAGTGTTTCAGGAAGGTGCCATTGAGCTTCCAAGTGTGCTAGAACTTATGCCTACCCCCTCGCCATCTTTGCTATGTCAGCCTAGGCCTAGCCCTAGCCCAGGACCTTCCCCTTTGCCTGCCCGTACGTCCTTGAAAGTGGGCAAATATTTCTATAAACAATCGTTGGTGAAAAGTGCAGCTAAATAAGCATGCAGGGCAGCCGCAGAAAAGGATAGGGAAGCTGAAAACAGTGATAATGGCGCCGACCCTGGTCTAGCAACCACCCGCATTCCATTGTCCCGACGCCTTGACCCGGGACGCCGCGTGGGTCACCCACAGCCCTCGGCTTCATCTCTCCTTCAGGATGAGCAAAGGGCCTCTTCAAGTGGTATTACTAGTGTGCCACAGCTCTCAACACACCGCAGAGCATTATTTGTTGCGGAGAAGCCCTCGGCTCGCCGCAAATGGAGCCCAACTCCCGAGGCCGAGGCTCCCATTGTTGAAGCTCCCGCAGCCTCCCACGCCCCACACCGCCGACGCCCGGTCACTTCTTCACCCAAATTGTCTCCTGAAGACGATGCTGACGACCCCAACATTGCCTCAGATGACCTGACGTCGCCTAAGGAGGAAGAGGAACAGGAAGAGGAAGAGGAAGTCCCGATAAGACGAGCGAGAGGGTGAGGTCGTGGACGTGGTCAGTCTGCCGACGCCGCTGCCCCTGGGCGTGGGCGTGGGCGTGCAGGGCGTCCGCGTGGCCAAGGGCGTGTGCCAGGGCGTCCAGGGCGTGTGCCTGCTGTACCTGCACGTCCTCGAGCATCAGCATCCGACCTGTTTGTGTGGACAGATCGGGCTGATTTTGAGCCAGAGTGTCCTGCCTTTGACGAGGTGCAGATGGGTTCCGAAATGTCACCAACATTTCCCTGTGGCCCAGCTGCTACACCCAGTGAAATTTTCTGGGGCTTCTATGACAATGAAGTCATGGAATACCTCGTCGAGGAGACCAACAACCATCATGATATCTGTGCCAACTTTCTTGGGAGGAAGACCAGTGCCAAGATGGTGGCATGGAGAGCTGTCACTGTGGCAGAACTATATGTGTTCTTGGCACTCACAATGCTGATGACACATATCAGGAAGCACGCTCTGGCAGACTACTGGATCACTGGCGACATCATAACGACTCCAGCATTTGGCAAGTACATGTCCAGGGACAGGTACTTCGACATCCTCTCGTATCTCCCCCTGACAAACAACATGGCAGTCCACCTTCCCGACTCATTATGGAAGATCAGGAAGCTGTATGACATGATACGTCATCGGTACCTGATTCCTTTCCAGAAGATGTGCCTCGACGAGTCTCTGGTCCTGTTCCGTGGTAGGCTGCACTTCCGACAGTATATCCCGTCCAAGAGACACCGCTTCGGCATCAAGCTCTTCGTCCTCTGCGACTGTTTGACGGGGTATGTGCTGGACTTTATAGTCTACAGCGGCAAGGGTGGAGAAATTGTGACTGACCCCCTCATTGGTTTTGGTGGCGCTGTAGTGAAGAAGATGATGGAGAGGCACTTCAATAAAATCTACATCCTCTACACAGATAATTACTACACGTCGCCTCTCCTGACCAAGTACCTCCATGACCGCAAGACCGGAACTGTCGGCACAGTCAAGGGCAAGAGGAAGGGCATGCTAGGCTACCCAATCAAGACGAAGAAGGCGGACATCTTCCACAAGAAGAGTGGGCCCATCCTCTCCATCCACTGGCATGACCAGCGGAAGGTCAACCTTCTCAGCACATGCCACAAGGCCGAGATGGTCGCCGCAGGGAAGGTGGACCGAAGAACCAAGAACCCCGTCCAGAAACCAGCTGCTGTCCTGGATTACAACCTCAACATGCGCCTCGTTGACAAGTCCGACATGCAGATGGGCTTCATCGACTGCCTGCGAACATCTTGCAGGTGGTACAAGAAGTTTATCCTGCATACGGTAGATATGTAGGTCCTCAATGCGTACAACATCTACCGTCTGAGGACTGCAGGAGCCAAGAAGTACAAGTCCCTGCGGAAGTTCCACAAGCAGGTGATACTTGAGCTCCTGGCTAAACATGCAGGTACACCAGGGAGGCCACTACAAGGACCAGGCGAGCTGGACAGAACGGGGTGTGCTGAATTTTTCAGGAAGCACCAGCTCAACGCCCTTCCTTTCAAAGCACCAGGTAGTAATGCTAGGAGTCAGAAGAGGTGCCATGTGTGCAGCCACACAACAAGAAGGACCCCGCAAAAGCACAAAAACAACTTGGGAATGCCTCGAGTGTCAAGTTGGACTGTGTGCTGGCACCTGCTTCAACGACTTCCATACTCTAATAAACTTTTGAAGTGGAAGTGACAACAGTGAAAGTGACACTCAAATGTAGGCTAAAAATAATAATATAACTAAGTATTAGTGAAAAGGACACATATAAGTAATAATAAGTGCCTTCAATAACAATATGAACAAGTGAAAGTGACACTAAAATATATATTTCTAACAATAAATAAGTGAAAATGACACTCAATAAGCCTAGGCCAGTCAAAGTGACAGTATAATAATAATAAAAACTAAGTATAAGTGAAAGAGACACACACAAGTAATAATAAGTGCCTTCATAACAATATGAACAAGTGACAGTGACACTATATATATTATTAGCTTACCTAACAATACATAAAAGGGGAAATGACACTATAATCATAATAATAATAATAATAATAAAACGAAGTAATAAGTGACAGAGACACAAATAAGTTCATGTAAATAACTTTATTGAGTGAAAATAACATAATAACTATAATAAATGACATAATAACCAATAAAACACTATCAAATCGCTTCCCGGCATAATTGCGGGTGGAGCGACGAGTGCAACTGGGCGTCGTAGCCGGGGCCGTGGTTGAGTGTTCGGACGCGCCGAGGTAAATACGCGGCAAAAGTTACCTCCACTTCCATCACCATCACTCCGGAACCAGCTGAGCTAGAGAGCTCTACTCAACGCCATTCTACGCAGCAAGGTAAGGCGCCCATTTATATATATGTTGATTAATTTAGGTAATATATTAAGCGAGATTAACCTTAGTTTACTTTTGTTGATATTCGGCCAGATCGGCCCGGATACGAGGTCCGTCCTTTGGAGAACCTGCCCGAGCCAGGAGGGTTAATGTCTTGTCTGGTAACTCTTCACTCTCTCTTCTATTATCCATTATTTCGGTCACTTCACAAGTCGTCGATTTTCATCAGATGGGCATGCGATCCATCTGAAACAGTAAAAAAGTAATATTAGATAATTATACACCGCAGGCAGAGAACAAACAGTGATGATTGCAGCGAAAGTGAGGACAGTGATTCTGATAGTGGCTCATACAGTGAATCATGTAGTGACAGTGAAGTGGCAGATTAGTATGTACAATTAGTATAATACAATACAATATACAATACAATACAATACAATAACCATTCCAGTGGATTTGAAATGCCAGAATTAGTGAAAAAGGACACCTCATTCGTCCTTGTAGCTCATCTGATGCCAGAGATATTACATTTCATGTTTTTCAAGATGGCGTTGGTGGCCATTTTGAATATTGGGCTCTAGCAGAGTTAGCCGTCATTTTTCAGGAGCTAATTTTCCTTTAAAATGGTTCAGGTTGTCAAATCCATCGAGAGAAAAAGGTAGGAATAAAATGGTCACGGATTCCAAGCAAATGACCCTATTAATAGGGATACACAGTATACCTATATATTACTTATAAAATAAAATTACACACGCCACTTCAAACTCTGAAATGTGTGCCTGTTACATCTGTCATGGATACCCAGAGCATTTTCGCTTCGTTTTAGTATTGATATTCCATACATTTAAATAATGAAGTAGTGTGTGTGTTTGTGTCTGTTTTCTAGTTGGCATGGTCGTAATCTACCAAGAAACTGAAAGTTTCTCGCTTACTTTTGGCGCTACCTTGACGTGTCGAACAGAGCCATCTATGGAGAGCAAAACACATAATATATAGGATTGCTTCGAATGCCCCCGTCAGAGGGCACTAATGGATGGCTGAAGTTCCATCCACGACTTTAGTCCCAGACTGTACAGTACAGTTGGTCACCTTTCTGGCTGGGCCACCTAATGTGGGAAGGTCTGTATGGAGCCGGATACCTTACCCCAGGCCCCGCCCACTGCCGAAAATGTACTAATATTATATTATATTAGATTAGATTAATCTAACCTAACCTAACCTAATCTAACCTAACCCTAATATAATATAATATAATATAACATAACACAAATAACAAAATAAAAATATAGAAATGTACTAAACTTCGAGTGGGATCGAACACTGGATTTCTGGATGCCAGGCGGGAGCTCTAGTGACTGTACTACAGAGCGAGCTGGCAGGAACGGTTTGAAGGGTTTATTTAAACGCGGGGAACGGGGGGCGGGGCCAAGGAAGGCTTACATTTTCGCGCATGCGTAGAGGGTAAGGTATCCTGCTGCGTACAGACGCTCCCCCTAACGGTAATTTCGCTGGGTGTCTTTCACTCTGTTATTAGTAAGCTCGCTCACTCCCCCCACCCTGAATGTGTTGCATATCATGTCCAATAGATGGCATAGTTAGTTTTGCTGGGAAAGAGAGGGAGGGGCTACAGGGAGTAATAGGGGGTGGGGGGTTGTTATCGTGTAGGAAGGTTACTTGAATTTTTCACCAGGTTTATGGTTACCGTTTTATCGCATTATATTAATTACGATGTAAGCATTTTTTTTTTTTTAGTGAAATGTACCTTTAACCCTTAATTAGCGGCGAGCAACATAAGTCGAGTTAAATAAAGCTGGACTATGTGGCGGCGCTCGACATAGGTCGAGTGGCAATTTCAGCACGTAATGTGGCTGAGAGAGAGAGACAAGTGGTGGCAGGAGACTAGCGAGCGTATGACTGCTCCAGACCACCGCGGCGAACCTACTGACACAAATCTCAGCTCCCTCCTCCCTCTCTCACTCGCTACATACTCAATTATGTACCGAAAGTACCGAATTACCTGCTTTTTGCACTCGCGTTGCACGGTTATTGCAAGAAAACTATCCATCATACAAGGATCATTATGGTGTCATTCGAAAGCTCTGTTTATGCCCTTTCAGGGATAGGTACTTGTTTTACGTTCTGGGTCTTATTTAGGCATGAAAATGATCACGTAAACAGCCCTATTTTGGCTAAAAACACCCCGCTGTGCGGTACATATAAATAAACCGCATAGGCCGCTCGTAAGGTGTTAAGAAGTATTAGTTTATGTTTTATTATTGTTTGCAAACCAATTTGTAGGGATTGCTAGATTCACTGTCTATTTAGTAAGACAGTTCTTTCTCACGCATTCACTCACATTACCTATCGATCTATTAATCTATCTATGTATCTATCTATCTACCTATCAATATATATCAACAATATTGATTAGTATTTTCCTTAGCTGATGTGCATTTGCTCTTCTTGGAGTTAATGTTGGTCTTTTGATTTTGGTTGACGTACCGGGCTGGCCTAGTAATTGGTATTACTACCAATAAAGCGCATGTCAGTACAGCATTCTTTATTAACAGTAATTCCTAGTAATCGAGGCGGAGGAATCAATACTGGGTTGCCACTAATGTGAGCCAATAATTAATTCCTTTGATGAGCCAAGATCTAAACATTCTGAATAAACCATTATTTGCCAGTGCTTTAATAGTTTATTCAGTATATGCCCATATCTTCCAGCTCTTAAAGTCTTAAACTATCTTCCAGTGAAATATATTTTAAGAGCTTTCCAACTGTTATAGATCTTAATCCATAAACGGCAAGCGTCCTCATATGAGTCCGCACTGGGCGAAGGCCGGCGTCCTCATATGAGCCAAGGCCTAAAAATTTTTTTTTTAAAAGGCTCCAGTAGCAATTAAAAAAATAAATATATGGGGTTTATGTGAGATAATTCCCCTCCATATACCTCCTATCACTCCTCCACAAGTGTCAAAATCCACTCCTCCCCCCCCCCCCCTTCAATTATCACCTATTTGTCCTCTTATTCCCATATTTATTGGTGTTTTAATCATGTCAATATCTCCAAACCGGTCTGAGCCATGCTCATGTTGCTAGAGAGGGTGTAGAGTGTCTGAGAGTGTGAGTAAGTCAGTCTAGCTTCAGGCTCCGAGAAGGGAGGGTGTGGCCCTCCTCAGCTCCACTCTTCATGAATGGCCGGTCGGCAATTATTCGCGATTTTGACCATCCAAACACTATTCCCACTTGTTTTATTGTTGTTACATATTGTTATCTTCATATTAAACGTATAATAGGCGCATATGAATAAGTAATAACGATATTTATCATAAAATGACGATTATTGGTGGGAATGGAGCCTAATATGTCCGCCCAGTTGTGTGGTGTCCATTACACATAACTCGCCGTTTTTGGATTAACTTTGCCTGTTATAGTCTTACCTCCTCTAGCGTTTTCCCGGTGTCCCTTCTCCAGGTAAGAAGGGCAGCTGTGCTGGGAGGAGGCCCTGGGGCTCTCTCATGGTGGTGATGCGGCTTAGACTTAGAGGAAGAAGGGCGCGTGGTGGTGTACTGTGTATGCAAGTTTTGGCTTGCCTTGCCATCTTTCCTCTCCCTGTCATCATTGTGGTTCTTGATTGTCACAATGATGTCATTGCGTGTGTTGGAAGGGAGCGCGGGCGTAATAGAGGCGACTCAGGCGTATCTTGGTGGTGCGGTGGTTAGAGCTTCCTTTCACGGGGGTGTGGTGGTATGAGTGGAAAATTGATTGGCGGTAGTAAATGGTGTTTTGCTTCCATTATATTATTAATTTATACCAATAAAGTGAGCGGAGAGAGAGAGACGTTTCAGTTAAGGAAGGAATGAATTTACTACGCATTACGAATTAGTTTCGGGAACATTTTTTAAGAACAAGTAGAAGTAAATAAGCTTAGCATTCTTCATTGCATGTAATAAAACGTCATCAACACTGTAATAACTGTCAGGAAATGCTCACTAACAGCATATATATCACGTTGATTGTAAACAAACAAACACTGCCACCCCCACCCCCCATATTGTGTCCTACCTTTTCAACACTACGACAAGCTCCCACTCCCTTCCCTTCAAGCTGCGCCATCTATTGAACAAAATCTTCGATTGATTCAGAGAGGGGAGTGGTAGATCTTACTATATTTAGAAAAAACTACACAACAAATTTACCCAAACCCTACGACTAGGTGGCTCACGCGGAATTGCGGCCGAGTGTACTGTGTGTACAGTCAGCGGCAAAAGTCCCTATGCCTATCTTACCCATGATATTCATAGATTTTAGAATGATAGGTGTACAGTAGCCCAACTAAGTTTTGCGACAAAATATTAGGTATTTGGCACCTGTCTAGTTTGCACTCCCGTCCCAAGCCTGTGTGGTCGTGTCTAGCAGAGACCGTGCAGGTGTCTAGGCGGGCGCCACCACCTGAGCTACCACGGCCATAGCCAGGGCACACAGACACAGTACTCGCACACGCTACATAATATTATGACAATATTGCTATTATTATTAGTTTGTATAATAATAGGTTCTCTCTCTCTCTCTCTCTCTCTCTCTCTCTCCTCTAAATATAAATAGATTTACGCGCGACAAACAGTGTAGACTCGCGGACGCACACACACACACACACCAGAATGGTAAGCGTCATTACTGTATAGATCCACATTCTATACATAACTTAAAATGAACACAATAAGTTGCATAGATTGTTATTTTATAATCTATTATACACTTGTTAGTGATTGTTTTAATAAGAGCCCCGGCCTCCTTAACACTATACTTGGTGTTAATAAGAGCCCCGGCCTCCTTAACACTATACTTGGTGTTGGTGTCAGCGACATTGGCTGTCATTCTTATCCTTAGCCTTTCTATAACCCAGAAAGTGCTCGAGAAACGGGTAGTAAATTTCTACATCTATTTCCTGATCTACTCATATATTTGTGTTGTTCTTTATAAGATGTTATACGGTCAGAATTAGCTCCAAGTTCGCTGACACCGGGTATACATTTCATGAGTTATCCTAAACGTTTATATGCATCAAATGTATTAGATGTTACTCAATAAAATGTAATTTTATACAGCTAAATTACTAAGAGACTTAATTTGTCCGAACGTTTATAGCATCTGAGGTGAAGCAAATGATCTTGGGGGGCTAATAAGTGATTGAGGTTTCCGCATGTTTGTGTGCGAACTGTTGTATGGATTCTTCCCCTGCCGCCTCTTGTGTGCCTCCTTTCATGTGTTTCTTGTAGCTACTCCCTACCCTTGTGGGAATAAGGGCTGGCTACTGACTAAATTACAAACGTCAAATTAAGAGTAGCATGCTGCTGTCACATTTGTTAAATGCTTAATCATCAATCTTGTAATGGAATTTATCCGTGTTGGCTGCGAGTGTCTCGCTATCTATTAAATTTTCTTTCCCAAGCATGCAAATCGATAAACAAAGACAAAAAATAACTTCAAGATATTTACATGTCAGTAAAGTTTTCGATAAATATCCACATGAATGGTTGCTGATTACAGAAGCAGCTCATGGAATAGGGTGAACTATATTACGTGAATTAGACCATGGCTAATTTGTAGGAAACAAAAAATTTAGCATTAACAGTAGCCTATACAATCACATTGGGGTGTAGTGAAGGTTGGGTCTTACACTGATGGTCAGTTTTAGTTTCTCAATTGTTCACCTTTTACGTAAACGACCTTTATTTAGGCCTAACTAAAAAGATCGGTAATTTGTCAAATGACACTAAAAATAGGTTGAATTATTGATCCTAATAACGATTCATGCTCTCCAAAAATTATTTTATACACTACCCGAATGGGCAATACCTTGTCAGATGATATTTAATGTAGATAAATACATGCAGTTTATTGAAAATTGGGAAATCGATAGAAATTTCAGGATATAGATGTAACAATATTTACTTCATTAATTACGCGCCATTTATCTCCCGTTAGAGGAGATTCAATAGCTCAATGGCATTCTTGCAATGTCCGATTCCATTACCCATCTCCCTTACTCAAGGGTAGCCAGTAACTACCCGTTATGTCTCAGAAAAAAAATATAAAATGTATTCACCAATATGAGTGGTGACGCCAAGACGCAATTTCCGTTGGTATCTAGATGGCTAAATAACATGGAATTCTGTAAATCAATTACCACAAAAATTGCAAGTCATCGTCAGTCGTGATCTGAAGAAAAAACAACAACAATGCAATTGTTTGAAATCAGAGTTTTTAGATAGATATCTAGAAGGGTGAATAAAAACAAACTTAATTTTAAAATTTCACCTGTCCTTAGTAAGGCTTCAGGTGGATTATGTTTTATTTGTTCTGTCCAATGTCCATAGATTGATTGGAAGTTACGGTACAAAGAAGAATGGCAAAACAAAATCCAGAATAATAGAACATTAGAACATCACTAATATTCTAACGCCATGACGACTAAGGCCAAATGGCAGAGAATTATAGCCAGAATGGGTTAGAACATTTTAACAGAAGTAAAATATTATTTAGATAGTGAATATCCAAAAATATATAGATATGGTCAATACAAAAGAAAGGGGATTTGGGAAAACATTAGGCTTGCATTTATTAGAGGTGTAGATTAAGAGAGGATATGCTACAGATGCTTAAGCTGTAGGTGGGATCCACAAAGACGACGTGGAAAACGGACTGCCGCTCCGTGATAAGCATGCAAAAGTTTGGTAGATATGAGAAATAAGCTACCGAGTGCTATAGTAGTATTAATAACGACAAAAGGCTTAGACATAATTAGATAGGCACATGGCTATGATGTGCTA
This sequence comes from Paralithodes platypus, assembly GCA_032716605.1. Taxonomy (NCBI): domain Eukaryota; kingdom Metazoa; phylum Arthropoda; class Malacostraca; order Decapoda; family Lithodidae; genus Paralithodes; species Paralithodes platypus. The sequence goes on from CM064548.1 coordinate 52,651,082, forward strand.
TTGTCAATGGGATCCGCCGTGAGTGGGCCAGTCAGACTCTGAAAAAATACCTCATTTATTTGTTTTGTTCATGTTTATGTTTATATTGTGGAATAAGGACGCGTCTTTGGCAGTTTATTCGGACTAGCATTAGACTATTTCAGAGTAGAAAAGGAGACTATTTTATTCAGAGTAGAAAAGGATTATGAAAGTGAAAGTGTAAATCATGTATGACATAGTATGTGTCCCTATAATTCCTACAGAACCTCCTTAAGTTGTATGAACCCTCTAATGAAAAGCCCAATTAAACTGCCAAAATGAGTCATTCCTAATGGGATTAATGATTACATATTTATTGATTTTCATGATAAACTGGTCTCTCTATTCACTAATAACAGTTTAAGTAAGGTATTATATTTAATCGCAAACAAGTTATATATGCATTCACTAAGGGGGGAGGGAAGTAATAGGGTAAGATACCTATATTGCACAGATAGTGGCGGGCGAGTTGGCTTGGATGAGTGACTAGCGTCTTGGACTTCCACCCAGAAGGCCCTGGGTCGCGCCCACGCTCGGCGCATTATTTTTTGTTCACAAGCAGTGAGTCGTTACCGTCCCTCATTAGCAAGGGGATGGGGTAGTAGTACAGGACCCCAATGGAATTACGCCTAATCGGCCTTATTGGGCTATCCTTAACTGGCATAGCATGCGCTAGCTTTAAGAACTATTATTAATATTAATAAGCGGAACGTGGTTGTTTTTTAGTTACACAACCGATGGTATAGACACGAGTGGTTAGTGTGCATATTATATCAAGTCATGCTAGTTAAAAGTATTTTGCTAATTTACATATTGAGTTAATTAATAAGTTAGGGGTATTAGTAGATGAGTAAAGAAATTAAAATGTTGTATAATGTTCGGTTAAAATGAAATTAGCCAAGAGTGATATGATGGAATGTATTACTCTGTATGATAACTATTCTATATATTATATGCACAATATCAACTAGGACTAACTCACATGCCGTTGTTCCTAGGCCTCCAACAGCACCTCAGTCTTCGACCCATGCGTGGTTGAGCTGAAAATTGTCTTGTCTAAGAAAACAACTCTTGGTTGGAAGAGAGGTGTCGTGACCAGGATTCGAACCCACTCATTCCAGGTTTGTTGTTAGAGTTGGGCACCGTAACCACTCGGCCATGAAGGGATGTAAGGGAAGCAACTTTGTTAGAGGGGGCGTAACCACTCGGCCATGAAGGTATAAGGGAAGCAACCTTTGTTAGAGTTGGGCACCGTAACCACTCGCCCATGAAGGATATAAGGGAAGCAACCTTTGTTAGAGTTGGGCACCGTAACCCCTCGGCCATGAAGGATATAAGGAAGCAACCTTTGTTAGAGTTGGGCACAGTAAACACTCGGCCGTGAAGGATATAAGGGAAGCAACCTTTGTTAGAGTTGGGCACCGTAACCACTCGGCCATGAAGGATATAAGGGAAGCAACCTTGTTAGAGTTGGGCACCGTAACCACTCGGCCATGAAGGATATAAGGGAAGCAAACTTTGTTAGAGTTGTGCACCGTAACCACTCGGCCATGAAGGATATAAGGGAAGCAACCTTTGTTAGAGTTGGGCACCGTAACCACTCGGCCATGAAGGATATAAGGGAAGCAACCTTTGTTAGAGTTGGGCACCGTAACCACTCGGCCATGAAGGATATAAGGGAAGCACCTTTGTTAGAGTTGGGCACCGTAACCACTCGGCCATGAAGGATATAAGGGAAGCAACCTTTGTTAGAGTTGGGCACCGTAACCACTCGGCCATGAAGGATATAAGGGAAGGCAACCTTTGTTAGAGTTGGGCACCGTAACCACTCGGCCATGAAGGATATAAGGGAAGCAACCTTTGTTAGAGTTGGGCACCGTACCCACTCGGCCATGAAGGATATAGAGAAGCAACCTTTGTTAGAGTTGGGCACCGTAACCACTCGGCCATGAAGGATATAAGGGAAGCACCCTTTGCTAGAGTTGGGCACCGTAACCACTCGGCCATGAAGGATATAAGGGAAGCAACCTTTGTTAGAGTTGGGCACCGTAACCACTCGGCCATGAAGGATATAAGGGAAGCAACCTTTGTTAGAGTTGGGCACCGTAACCACTCGGCCATGAAGGATATAAGGGAAGCAACCTTTGTTAGAGTTGGGCACCGTAACCAGTCGGACATGAAGGATATAAGGGAAGCAACCTTTGTTAGAGTTGGGCACCGTAACCACTCGGCCATGAAGGATATAAGGGAAGCAACCTTTGTTAGAGTTGGGCACCGTAACCACTCGGCCATGAAGGATATAAGGGAAGCAACCTTTGTTAGAGTTGGGCACCGTAACCACTCGGCCATGAAGGATATAAGGGAAGCAACCTTTGTTGGAGATGGGCACCGTAACCACTCGGCCATGAAGGATATAAGGGAAGCAACCTTTGTTAGAGTTGGGCACCGTACCACTCGGCCATGAAGGATATAAGGGAAGCAACCTTTGTTAGAGTTGGGCACCGTAACCACTCGGCCATGAAGGATATAAGGGAAGCAACCTTTGTTAGAGTTGGGCACCGTTAACCACTCGGCCATGAAGGATATAAGGGAAGCAACCTTTGTTGGAGATGGGCACCGTAACCACTCGGCCATGAAGGATATAAGGGAAGCAACCTTTGTTCTTATTTGAAGAAACCCGCCCGTCTGTTTGTGCCTCTCGGTTAGATTTGGTTGACAGCTGGTGATCAATGTTTATATCCCATCTCCTTCAATCTCTTGTGTATAGTTTTTGCAGAAACTTGAAGTTGCAAATGTTGCTTAGCTTCCTCGGCGTTGGAGAATGGATGGTTATAAATATACTGTTTAATTTTTTGGTCCTGTTATGACATGGTTATCGTTTAGCTCCACTTCTATGTCTGTCTGTCGGTTGCCCTTCTTCCCACCATTTTTTGCCACCGGTAAACATTACGACATCCCACTCTCGCTCATCTCAACCATACTACCACGTTCAGCAAACCTTAGCAGCCTGATGAGCCATGACTTGCTGAATGGATGACTAGGTGTGATGGGGGTTAGCGAGTATTGGGGATTTTCTCATCACCTCAGTTTCCAATAATTACAGCTTCACGTTTTAATATTTGTTTTTACCGAAAAAAGTTCGACCTGGGAATATATTGCGTGAAGTGCTAATGCATGGTTAGAGTGGCTGTAGATATGCATGTAATCAGTAATAAGCCAATTGCCAGTATCTGCTTTTGAGGGTTTGGTTGACCTGTACGGTAACCCTTCCAGCTAGTAACAGACCATCCCTAAAAAAGACGTCATAAGTGGCCTCTTATTCCAGGGGCCCATTTATACTGCTAGGTCAAGAGAGGCACATTGTGCAAGAAGACTTTCCCAAATGCTTCCTTCCCGTCCGGGACTGGAACCCGTGTTATTTTGGCTGTGAACCAAGCGCGATAACCAATACGCTAACAATCACTGTGTGTGTGTGTGTGTGTGTGTGTGTGTGTGTGTCAGATTATGTATTATAGAACTTAAATTATATAAACTAAATAATGTTTAGTTATAACCCCGAATATTTCCATAGAAGACAGAATTTCATCGGAGTTAGATTGTAAACTCATGATACGGTAACGATAATTATATATATTATAATAGTATCTCATAGAAACAGTAAGAACTTTAGCTGTATATTAATACACGTTCTTATCATTAATAATATTACCTTATGCAGATGTTGCAAATAAAACAACTCGTATAACCCAGCACTGCAAGATGATGCAGATTATAATATATTATCTAAAGAGTGTTAATTAAATAAAAGAAAACAATTATTTACACCTCATTTCCTTATCTAGAAATTCAGTGTAGAATGTGGTTTTATAAGACTGAACTTTGCCTTCTGTGTGTGTGTTTGTGTGAGTGTGTGTGTGTGTGTGTGTGTATGTGTATGTGTGTGTGTGCTAATTAATCTACAAAGAGTGTAGCGTGAACATCGATTGGTATTAACCTCTAAGAGAGAGAGAGAGAGAGAGAGTGAGAAGTGAGAAAGAAAGAGAGAGAACCTTCTATTATTATACAAACCAATAATAATAGCAATATTGTCATAATATTATGTAGCGTTCAGCGTGTGCGAGTACTGTGTCTGTATGCCCTGGCCGTGGTAGCTCAGGTGGTGGCGCCCGCCTAGACACCTGCACGGTCTCTGCTAGATACGACCAAGGTAAAGAATACAAGGTATAGACACGCGCAGTTCTTGTGACGTCAGACGCACCTACTGACCTCACTCTTTCTTTCTTTCTCTCTCGGGGTCAACAAATTGTCCAGCCTGACCCACTAAAACTACCTGCCTCTCTCTCTCTCTCTCTCTCTCCTTTTGTCATGTGTTGGCCTTGCTATTCTTCTTTTGTCAACATATTAGGGAGCAAATAAGGTCAATTATAGCACCATTGTATTGTATCAACTTAACACAAAATCACACATCGTTTATAATATATATATATACATATATATATATATATATCTATATATATATATATATATATATATATATATATATATATATAGTGTATATATAAGTGTTCAGTAAAAAAAAACAGAAAATATTCATATTATAATAGTGCATAACACAATACATAAATAGACATATTACTTATGCATAAATGTACACAGGTTAATATAAAAAAATAATAAATAAATAAATATATATATATATATATATATAATTATATATATATATATACTGTATATATACTGTATAATACATTACAAATAGTTAACTCTCCGGGCATATATTGTTGATTTTATCATTGTGTGTGTATGTGTGAGTATGTGTGAGTATGTGTGTGTGTGTGTGTGTGTGTGTGTGTGTGTGTGTGTGTGTGTGTGTGTCAAGTGAGGCGAGGACGGGAAGAAACATCTTGATGCCAAACTAATTTATCTTGTGTATTTATGTTTTGTATAATTTTTACTTTGCGAAAGTAATTTGAATGACTACAAGGAATAGGTATTGATTTGACTTTAATGTTATGCTAATTTCATTATGTAGTACCATCAAGTATTAAACAATTTAGAAGAAACTAAGAACACACAAGTGTGGAGGCAAAGCTCTCTATTGACATATCCCCCACCCTCAACCAATCACTGTTTTAAAATTTACTAATTGTTCACTATTCTTCAGAATGTACAGTCACGGTAAAATAGATTCGTCAAGACACACTACTTACTCTAATTTCCCCCTTATGCTTATTAAGAAATCGCGCTTTAACTTAGCTGGATAAACGCTAGTATTACATATATTATGTGTTAAGGTGTAGGCTATTTAGAAGTTAGTTAATATTACAGCAATAAAATACCATGTAGACAAATTTATACAAGGTATCTTAGATAACTCTGGTAAAGTATTGGTCTTACCACTTTTAACATTAATTCAAGTATGTAAAAGAGCATAGCCACCTTCAAAGAATAAACAAATCTGTGAGGATAATCAATTCAACCATATCTGTACTGCAGGCTACATGTACCAGGTTCATGTGTTGGATACTATATGTGAAAGCTAGATACTGTTAGAAAGTAATCTTAAATAACCTCAAGAATATACTGTCTATATATATATATATATATATATATATATATATATATATATATACCACTAACTCCCGCCCTACAACCTACTATACTCGCTGAAGCCGCCAAACCAGGAGGAACTCACCATAAGCAAAATTCCTCAACAAACAACACTTCACCCAAGCTGCCAAAAACAATTAAGAGACAACCCCAACATCATCATCCGTCATGCGGATAAAGCTTCCTGTCCTCGTGATTCATTGACAAGGAGGAATATCTTGAGAACAAATGGACGTCATCTTAACGTGACAACACCAAATTTAAAAAGATCACCCGGCAACCACAAACCGACGAAATCAAAACGTACTGCCAGCACCACCATCACCACCATCAACGCCAAACAAGGAGGGGGTCCACCTTAAAAAAACTCGTCGGAGAATACACCCTGGTTATGCGTACGGAACCATCAAAAACACACAAACCTGGGAATCCCCTCCGCCCCATCATCTCCCAGATCACCCACTGCCGCCTACCAGATCGCCTAGGCCCTGAACAACCTCGTCACCCCCTACGTGCCCCAGCCAATATAAACCTTAACTCAGCCCACGATTTCTTGGAAATTTTACGAGACGTCCCCGGAACAACAACAACACACAATCGCCTCTCTCGCAGTTGAAAGCCTGTTTCATCAACGTGCCAGTGGGTAGGGACCATTTGACATGATTCTACGTCCGAATTTACCATTGCCCTGATACACCAACAATGGGACATACAGGAGAAGGCCCTGAAAACCACTACTGGGAGCTATGTAACCCAAGGAGGCCCCCTTCCTTTGCCCCCGGGGCAAAACATGTACAAGCAGATAGACGGTGTGGCGATGGGCAGCCCCCTAGGAGTTCTTTTTGCAAAACTTTTTTTTTGTTTTTATGGGTACCATCGAGGAAGAGCTCCTAGCTGCCCCAACGGACCCGCCGTCTTAATGTAGGATACGTGGATGACATATGCTGTGGCAAATCAAGGACGCCTACGAACTACAGGAACTCCCAGCGTCGCTTCATGACCTCCTCCGGACTTAACCCTTCACCTTTGAAAAATAAAAACAATGGACAACTACCCTTCCTCGACATCCTCGTAGCTCTGAACGGACCATGGGTTTTCAAAAACCACCTCAGTCTACATTAAACCAACTAACACAGGACAATGCCTCAACGGCGATAGTGAATGCACCCCGCCGTTTCTCTATCCTCACATCTCAGACGAGGTTAGGAGAACCAATCACGCACTGCTCTACCTGGGCCCCGACACCCACCAGGAACTAGAAAGACTATCCCAAGTTTAGTAAATAACGATATAACTCCAACTCCGACATCTCCACAGCACCATCACCCACGCATCTTGAAAAAAATGGTACACCCAAAGCCCTCCCAACATTGCACCCACCCAATGAAATTAAGATCTTCTACCGCAATTTTATGTTCTCTGAACACAAAAATGACGACGGCCGTCTTTAAAGAAATAATCGCCAAGCATGTCCACCCTACCAAGCGGAAAACACAAAATCAAATTAATAATTTAGTACAATCCCCCAAGACCTCCAACCTCGTTCTACGCAACAAAACCAAGCTTCCACCAAGATACAAAGAGACACGATGACCGACGAATTCACGTTCATTTTACCAACCAAGACACTGTTAATTTTATGAGGACTGTGGTCCTCATTTCGATATTGGTATGACGCAGACTCGTCTTTCAAGATCGGGTGATACTCTTCACTTTTCAGGCTGGAGCCATCAAATGACCACTATCTCACCCCTAACCACACCCCACCGCATACACCCCAACTGACGTTTTAGAGAAACACACCTACCATACTCGATAAAGCAAAGTGACCCAAGGAGATAAACTATACTCGAAAGCATTATATATCCACAGTCTACATACAAACATCACACAACCAAAACTCTGGACCTTCAGGATCCTTCTTTCTGCAAAAAGGCACTTTCCCTACAGGACCTAACGCCCCCCTCGCCCCCCGGTGCCCTGTGACGCCAGCCCCCGCGCTAACTCCTTCAGCTTCGTCTTTTGCAGGCGCCACACGTTTACTACGCCAAACTTAGGCCACGCCCCTCGAACACGCCCGCCACATCAGTTTCGACCCCGACCAGCCGACCACCATCCCGCATCCAGTGCGCATCTGCGTGAAGCGGTTCTATCTTGTCTCTCTCCTAGAATACCCCCTCCACCAATAGCAGACTTTTGGCCCCTGTTTTTCGCCTTCCTCTGATCCTCCACCCTCTATATATACCCTTCATATGTACACTTTTATAATCATTCTAATCCTTACTGATAATGTGGTTGTCCAGTGAAACGCGTCGTATATCCTGTATCATAATGTTACATTCAATGTTAACCCTGTACCACCATGGAATTTTGCTCCATCTCCTTCATTCTACTTCCTGCCACCAGCGAAAAATCATCAGAGACCTGGAAAACTCTTGAATAATAACAATTTCCAACGCAGAAATTGCCATTGTCTTTCAACCTCGTATGTAGTAAGGAACATTTATTACCTGGCTTGTACTAAACCTATATACTATATCTATATATACCGGTATATATAATAGTAAGGATAATAATATTAGATTATATATAATGATACTAATAACAATACATTTAAAAATAAATATATATAGTTGTGTCTCCAATAACGCAGAAAAGCCTGCTTTTAGAACAGAGAGAGAGAGAGAGAGAGAGAGAGAGAGAGAGAGAGAGAGAGAGAGAGAGAGAGAGAGAGAAAAAACTATATAAATAGAAATGTGTTGTGATGGCAAATTGAATAAAGCCCTTGAAAGTGCTTGGGTGGAGTGAACAAGAGAGTGACCTGATATTACGTTCATCCGTCGTGGTCGCTACTGAAAAGCTCTATTAGATAGTTTACTCTTAAAATATGAATTGTAGAGAGAAGTACAAAAGTTCAAAGGAGATTCTATTAGGATTTCAGAGCACTTTCAGAAAACATAAGGACAAAAACTCTGCAATTACCTTCATTTCGATAGCTCTATTGTAACCTAATATTGGCAGTATTTGTTTATCTGCATTATGTCAGTAAACAGGGTTTCATAAATCTATAACAATTTTGAGAATAATAAAGATTCATTTCTGCAGGCATTCCTTGCGCGAGTATAATGTTAGAGTGAGACTTGTTTGCTAATTATAATGACATTATATATTTACTGAAAATAATATTTGTTTGCATATATAAACTTATGTATAATATATGTCTATGCACATGAAACGCAGTAACCCTTATTTAGCGGGACTAGGGGGTCTATTTGAACGTAGCGGCCAGCCGTTTTTTTGTACCCTAAATCAGGGTTGTTTACGTGATTCATTTTCATGCATAAGGAAGAACCAGAGCAGGTAACAACAAGTATCTATCCCTCCCGAAAGGGCGTAAACAGAGCTTTCCAAGGACACCCGAACCATCCTTGTACGACCACTGGTTCTCTTGCAACGATCGGACAACACTGAGTGCAAAAACCCTGAAATACGGTAATTTCCTTACATAATTTCCCTGTGTAGCTAGTGAGAAAGGAGGGGGGAAAGTAGAATACAGTTTAGTATGTCCACGGTGGTCGTGGGGAACGGTTATAGCGTTGCTGCGCTCGTCCCACCGCACAGCTCTCTCTATCAGAAACATTACCGTGCTGACACTGGCGCTCGACATAAGTTGTGAACCACCACATAGTCCAGATTTATTCCACACGACATAAGTTGCGCGCCGACAATTAAGGGTTAAGGGAGAGATTTAGAACTGGACTATGTTTTGCTTTATAATATATAAATACCTAATTATTTACTATACCTATTACTTTTAGGAAGGCCAGAAACCTCGACCACTAACCTCTCCCTACAAATATAAAAGGACTTGAGTAAGATTAGATGATATTTTCTTACAATTTGGGAAGAGTCATACAGGGACACATTTAGTGGCTCACGTGTATTTGTGATATATACTCAATATTTGTAACTCTCCTGCTTGGTTGGTTAGAATTAAATGAAATCCATGTCGGCCCGAGTTGTGTCGGGGGGGACACTCATGAAATCCTTGTATGGTATTCTGGAATATGGATCCGCCGACTAGGTATGATATTGAAAATATATTCGCCTTGTGGGTTTCCGTTCTCCCTAACATAAATAGGATAGGAGGGTTGAATTGTATTTTAGACTGCAGTGGTGTAGTTGATTATAACGCCGTCGGATATCGTCCTGACGGTCGGCGGTTCGAACCCCACTGAGAGATTAGCGACATATATATATATATTATACATAGACTACAGTAGATCTGAGACTGGACAAGAAAATGGACCTTTGCAGTAAGGGACCCAAAATCGAAGAACGAAAACCCAAATGAGAACGTTGAAACCATAGAGTAAGAATACCTAAGAGGGGTGGTCTTGGAAAATTAAAGCCGTGTTAATAGTAGTTGGCCATTATTTACAGATTTGGATGGAAATCCACTGCAATAGATGGCGGTTAGCGCATAGCTCCCCCCTATCGCGGTGAAAAATTACTTCTTGTCGTCTGTTTATTGACAGTTCCTCTCTCTTGCTGCAATGGTGTACACGTGGTCTCGTGTAGAGTCTATAGGAAATCATGTAACTTGTTGACTATCACCATATCAGCCATAGTCATTATGAATACAATGATTTTAAGAGTATAATTGATATGCAAACATCACTCCAAAGGATTGCCTACACTGACAATGTGAACAATACCCCATTAACCCCTACTGTACCGTCATCGTATGTTATATTTTATTCTAGCAATATGTAGACGAGTTTCTACAGCTTAGAAAAGGATCTGTGGTATTTAAAAGGGTTGATTGAGGATGGTTCGAAGCCTTATAATTGACTAAAGATCCTTACTAGAAGTGAATACAATTGATTAGTAAGGAGTCAGAATAAAATCAAAAGACGTCGTCGGTCTAGAAGGGGTTCATTAAATAGCTTACCAAGATGAACCAAGCCTCCGTGATGATGTAAAGAACAGGAGGCTGTGGTTAACTCTTGCGAATAAGGATATGGTTTGCCACTGGCATCATGAAGGCTGTTGATGGATTCAGTTGATTATGGGAGTACATTTATTAACAATGAATGTTTTTTTTTTTCGGTTTTTTACTATATGAAAAACTAATCTCAATTGAAGACAAGTATTTACATTGTAATATAAGTTACTAACTTGGAAGTTTAACACAGCCACACTCAAACTTTGGTCACACATAAATCAATATATGTATATATATCTATATATATTATATATATAGATATATATATATATTATATCCTCTATATATGTTACGAACCTGGCCATAGGGTACACAAGGGCTCTCCAATCCAGGACTCGAATAAGGCTCGTTGCCACAATGGAAACACACGATCCCAACCCCTGAGTACTGCCAGCCGAACAAAAAACACCACCATACCCTCCAGAGTTCAAATATGCTATAACGGGGTATACAAGAACTCGGTAAAAGTGGTCCAACAAACAGACTAATAACAGGAGACAGGAATTATCTGGTCTGGTCAACAATCAAACAATGAAGTACCCCCCAGAAAACACAACACCAACAGAATAGTGTTGGCCGAAGCCGAAGTAATCAACCCTTGCACTATGAACGTAAGAAGTCCTCACACCCTCTACTTCGGATCGGCACTATTACGTTACGTTAATTAATAGTCCTTAAGCATCGAGCAAGGAATCTTCTGAAAAAAGTTAGATGCTTATCGGATGCTCGTAAGAAGTACGTATCGGATTTTGAACAGTAATTCAATATGCAAAAACACTGGCAATTAAATAAAAATAAATGAATAAATTCGCAAAAGAATAATTAAAAGTATAAGCAATAGTAAATGGCAAACATTAAGAAAAGAAAGTACGTCAGCAAATGCAACGGCAATAGCATACTCGGATTGTGCTCGTGGGCACCTAATCACTAAAGTAGCCAAGCTTGAAACACATCGAAATCAATAGTGCATAAACAATATCATACATAAGGAAAGATTCAATACTATTCTGTATCTACTAATCGAGTAAAGTCTAGCTGGGGTACTCTGGGCAAACGGTAGCAGTGACTGAGCAAAAACGGCGTGTAGCCTAGCGAAGTCCTCACGACTGTTTAAAGTATTAAGTTAAAAATAACAAGTGCACTTTGAGAAATCCAGATCCCTTGTATCTGGTTTTCTCCAGGCTCCTTGACAAACTAAAAATCAAAGTGGTTTTGTGAATAAAATACAGGGTGGTTAGGCTATTGCCCTCACGCACTGTAAATTATAAACTCAACACAGGAGCCGCGAATCCAACATAGGCTTCACTGAACCGAAACGAGTATGCAGGTTTATCGCTTAACCACTGACATCAAACAACAACTCGTAACATAGAACAAGGCCTTACCCCAGTATAGCATTACCTAGAATAGCAGAAAACAGGGAATAATAATAATAACACACAGGGAAATGCATATAACAAGTGCAACAAACATAAATCAATCCTATTCTAAGTCAACCCTGCCAAAATAGGCTATCTAATAGGAAAGTATCTCGTGAGAACTCAAGCGATAATACGTTGGCTGGATAGCTCTGCACCAACGGGACCATGGAACGTTAAACAGGCAGGGAAAAGAGGAGATAAGAATGTAAGGTAGTAGAGACAGTTCCCATCAGTCAGAAGAATATATATAGTTAGCAAGGGATCAATGAGAAGGTCGCTCTGCCTAACATGAGTTCTGCATGGACTAAAATGGCTAGACTTCCCTTTTTCTACCCGGCCCTCTAGTGAGCCCAAACGTGGAACTACTAAAGGGACCGCCCACTGACAACCATTAACGTAATTTCTCTCTCTCCTCTGGGATAGACAAAGGGCTCCCATAGCACTGAGGGAGGGAGGAATGAGGAGATGAGTTAGGCCCACCTCCCGCCTGGCGGCACCCACTGACCCCCAACTGTGGCTGTTTCTCTTCCCATCATTACACAATAAGTTTTACACACAATACTTATAACTAATGATATAAAATAGGAACTCGTTTGACGCACGATGAAAACTAAATACATATTCATAATACTTATAGTACAACGGCTTACATGAACTAAGTTATGAAAACTGACATAGACTACAGACAAAGTTCCTGCCCTTACGATCCTAGCGAAGAGTGGGGCATGACTTAGGCGTTCTGTACAGCATGCTCACACGTGGACATGCGTAACACCGCCCCCAAGATTTTACTCGCGCAACCACTGAGCTAAAATCTGACAAAAACAGAACCCCATCAAGCCCCTAAAACCCAGCGACCGCATGGCACTAAATTTGTTACAAAGCTGAGTTTATCACCAAAACACAACTTGATTATTAAAACAAAAATCAAATTTTATAAATCCTCCCAAAAATAGCAAAGTACACAATATAATGCTCCCAGAGCGAGCTTACAGCAGCTCACCCTTTTGATAGTTGGGGGACTACTAAAACTCTATAGGCTATGACAAACTTATACGATTACATATATCAAAAGGAAAGAGTTTTTTATATGATGTTTATATGTTAATATGTTTTTCCCGGCTGCACTCTAAGGGCAGCCTATTGTCCTCCACTCAAACCCACACACCTGTGATAGATACGACTGATAATTCACCCTTGATAAACAACACCGCGATCACATTGTCACATCCAGCAATATGACGGATGTCCAAGGTTATACTCCTGCAACATCAAAGACCACCTGGTCATGTCTCATCTTGCGATTGTGAATTTGATTCAGGAATCTCAAAGGGTGATGAGCAGTGGAGATAACCACGACTGGGCCATAGGCTGGAAACATACACCTCGAATTGCCTGAGAGACAGCACAATCGCAAGTAATTCCTTTTCTATTGTAGAATAGGTTTCTTTTGTGCAGCATTGAACTTCTTAGGAAACGAAACTTACTGGGTGTTTCACACCGTCATGGTCTGTCTGTAGCAAGACGGCACCCGCCCCTACACCACTAGCATATGTTGCCAGCTGAAAAGGCCTGTCTAAACGGTCTGGGGCCCTGAGTATCGGGCTGAGTACATAGCAAATGTTTCACCAAAGTGAAAGCCTTTTCACACTCAGGTTGCCCACAAAAACTTTTTGTCTTTAGATAAGAAATCTGTGGGGGGTGCTAACACCGTTGAGTTAACTTTTATGAAGGGTCTGGAGGTAGGCTATCATACCCAAGAATCTCATAATCTGCTTCTGGGTTATTGGGGTGCGGAAATTTAGTGATAGACGGTTACCGTGTTCTGAGGAGGGCACACCTGTCCCCTTCCCACTACAAACCCAAGGTACTGCACAGTGGCTTAACGAAGTCACACTTTGCCAAATTTAATACCAGACCTGGTCCACTAAGGTTTCCGGAAACAAGGTCT
>CM064548.1:52665189-52670189 GCA_032716605.1 Paralithodes platypus
TTACAAACGTAAACACGCACGATAAAAGAATCCCCCCATGACTCTCCAGAAAACGGAAAAATGCATGTACAAAGGATGCAGGGTAGACTAATATCCAGAGGAGGGGAGATGTGAAAGGACTCCGTGAGAACATACACATATGTTAGATAAATGGCGCAAGCTATAAAAGATTATTCTACGTTAGTTAGATGTGGAGAATAGAAGAGAGAGAACAAGAAGAGAGAGAGAGAAGTAGAGAGGGAGAGGGAGCGAGAGAGAGAGAGGAGAGTAGAGAGAGAGAGGGGAGAGAGAGAGAGAGAGAGGGAGAGAGAGAGAGAGGTAGATGGAGGAAGGGAGGGAAAGAGAGACAGAGAGAGAGAGAGAGGGAGAGAAGAGAGAGGAGAGAGTGAGAGGGAGAGGGAGAGAGTGGAGAGGAGGAGAGAGAGAGAGAGGGCATAGAGGGACGAGGGGAGAGAGAGAGAGAGAGAGAGAGAGGGAGAGAGAGAGAGAGAGGGAGAGAGAGAGAGAGAGAGAGAGAGAGAGAGAGAGAGAGAGAGCAAAAAGAGAAAGAGAGAGAGAGAGAGAAGGTTGGGGGGGGGGGAAGTTAGTTAGTTAAAAAATGACTTCAGAGGCTATCAACCCTATTGGATTATTAAGCCAGCACACTGTAAGTCAAGAATAACGTCAGGACCGGAGCCCCTTTTCGAGAACTCCAGTCCCTTCGTTGTATATCAGGTTCTTGGCACGCAATCCTATACTGAACGGTGAACGTGTCCTGAATAAAGCCGGTGTCCCACGACCGCTTTTTCCGTCAAATTTCCCTGAGCAAGTTTTTTCTCGTATTATTTCGGGAAATTTTTGCACTGGTGTCGGCAACTAAACTAAAGGTAGATTATGTTGGGAGGCTGAATTCTGATAAAGTGTAATTTTTTAAGCTTCCAGACCATAATTGCCCATAGAAATTGCTCGAAAAAGGGCTCGTGTGACTCCGGCTTAACTGCAGAATATTATAGCTATGTAAAATATGTGCTAATAAACATTATTTTCATAATTATAGACCTGTTTTACATATAAATAGCTTCCCTACTGTTTTACATATTATAACAAGCTTCCCTACTGTTTTACATATTATAACAAGCTTCCCTACTGTTTTACATATTATAACAAGCTTCCCTACTGTTTTACATATAACAAGCTTCCCTACTGTTTTACATATAACAAGCTTCCCTACTGTTTTACATATTATAACAAGCTTCCCTACTGTTTTACATATTATAACAAGCTTCCCTACTGTTTTACATATTATAACAAGCTTTCCTACTGTTTTACATATTATAACAAGCTTCCCTACTGTTTTACATATTATAACAAGCTTCCCTACTGTTTTACATATTATATCAAGCTTTCCTACTGTTTTACACATTATAACAAGCTTCCCTACTGTTATACATCATATAACAAGCTTCCCTACTGTTTTACATATTATAACAAGCTTTCCTACTGTTTTACATATTATAACAAGCTTTCCTACTGTTTTACATATTATAACAAGCTTTCCTACTGTTTTACATATTATAACAAGCTTCCCTACTGTTTTACATATTATAACAAGCTCTCCTACTGTTTTACATATAACAAGCTTTCCTACTGTTTTACATATTATAACAAGCTTTCCTACTGTTTTACATATAACAAGCTTCCCTACTGTTTTACATATAACAAGCTTTCCTACTGTTTTACATATAACAAGCTTCCCTACTGTTTTACATATAACAAGCTTCCCTACTGTTTTACATATAACAAGCTTTCCTACTGTTTTACATCATATACCAAGCTTCCCTACTGTTTTACATATAACAAGCTTCCCTACTGTTTTACATATAACAAGCTTCCCTACTGTTTTTTTACATATAACAACTGTTTTACATATAACAAGCTTCCCTACTGTTTTACATATAACAAGCTTTCCTACTGTTTTACATATAACAAGCTTTCCTACTGTTTTACATATAACAAGCTTCCCTACTGTTTTACATATAACAAGCTTTCCTACTGTTTTACATATAACAAGCTTTCCTACTGTTTTACATATAACAAGCTTTCCTACTGTTTTACATATAACAAGCTTTCCTACTGTTTTACATATAACAAGCTTCCTACTGTTTTACATATAACAAGCTTTCCTACTGTTTTACATATAACAAGCTTCCCTACTGTTTACATATAACAAGCTTCCCTACTGTTTTACATATAACAAGCCTTTCTACTGTTTTTCATATAACAAGCTTTCCTACTGTTTTACATATAACAAGCTTTCCTACTGTTTTACATATAACAAGCTTTCCTACTGTTTTACATATAACAAGCTTTCCTACTGTTTTACATATAACAAGCTTTCCTACTGTTTTACATATAACAAGCTTCCTACTGTTTTACATATAACAAGCTTTCCTACTGTTTTACATATAACAAGCTTTCCTACTGTTTTAACATATAACAAGCTTTCCTACTGTTTTACATATAACAAGCTTTCCTACTGTTTTACATATAACAAGCTTTCCTACTGTTTTACATATAACAAGCTTTCCTACTGTTTTACATATAACAAGCTTTTCTACTGTTTTACATATAACAAGCTTTCCTACTGTTTTACATATAACAAGCTTTCCTACTGTTTTACATATAACAAGCTTCCCTACTGTTTTACATATAACAAGCTTTCCTACTGTTTTACATATAACAAGCTTTCCTACTGTTTACATATAACAAGCTTTCCTACTGTTTACATATAACAAGCTTTCCTACTGTTTTACATATAACAAGCTTCCCTACTGTTTTACATATAACAAGCTTCCCTACTGTTTTACATATAACAAGCTTTCCTACTGTTTTACATATAACAAGCTTCCCTACTGTTTTACATATTATAACAAGCTTTCCTACTGTTTTACATATTATAACAAGCTTCCCTACTGTTTTACATATTATAACAAGCTTCCCTACTGTTTTACATATTATAACAAGCTTTCCTACTGTTTTACATATTATAACAAGCTTCCCTACTGTTTTACATATAACAAGCTTCCCTACTGTTTTACATATTATAACAAGCTTTCCTACTGTTTTACATATTATAACAAGCTTTCCTACTGTTTTACATATTATAACAAGCTTTCCTACTGTTTTACATATTATAACAAGCTTCCCTACTGTTTTACATATTATAACAAGCTCTCCTACTGTTTTACATATAACAAGCTTTCCTACTGTTTTACATATTATAACAAGCTTTCCTACTGTTTTACATATAACAAGCTTCCCTACTGTTTTACATATAACAAGCTTTCCTACTGTTTTACATCATATAACAAGCTTCCCTACTGTTTTACATATAACAAGCTTCCCTACTGTTTTACATATAACAAGCTTTCCTACTGTTTTACATCATATACCAAGCTTCCCTACTGTTTTACATATAACAAGCTTCCCTACTGTTTTACATATAACAAGCTTCCCTACTGTTTTACATATAACAAGCTTTCCTACTGTTTTACATATAACAAGCTTTCCTACTGTTGTACATATAACAAGCTTTCCTACTGTTTTACATATAACAAGCTTCCCTACTGTTTTACATATAACAAGCTTTCCTACTGTTTTACATATAACAAGCTTTCCTACTGTTTTACATATAACAAGCTTCCCTACTGTTTTACATATAACAAGCTTTCCTACTGTTTTACATATAACAAGCTTTCCTACTGTTTTACATATAACAAGCTTTCCTACTGTTTTACATATAACAAGCTTTCCTACTGTTTTACATATAACAAGCTTTCCTACTGTTTTACATATAACAAGCTTCCCTACTGTTTTACATATAACAAGCTTTCCTACTGTTTACATATAACAAGCTTTCCTACTGTTTTACATATAACAAGCTTCCCTACTGTTTTACATATAACAAGCTTTCCTACTGTTTTACATATAACAAGCTTTCCTACTGTTTTACATATAACAAGCTTTCCTACTGTTTTACATATAACAAGCTTTTCTACTGTTTTACATATAACAAGCTTTCCTACTGTTTTACATATAACAAGCTTTCCTACTGTTTTACATATAACAAGCTTCCCTACTGTTTTACATATAACAAGCTTTCCTACTGTTTTACATATAACAAGCTTTCCTACTGTTTTACATATAACAAGCTTTCCTACTGTTTACATATAACAAGCTTTCCTACTGTTTTACATATAACAAGCTTCCCTACTGTTTTACATATAACAAGCTTCCCTACTGTTGTACATATAACAAGCTTTCCTACTGTTTTACATATAACAAGCTTTCCTACTGTTTTACATATAACAAGCTTCCCTACTGTTTTACATATAACAAGCTTTCCTACTGTTTTACATATAACAAACTTTCCTACTGTTTTACATATAACAAGCTTCCCTACTGTTTTACATATAACAAGCTTCCCTACTGTTGTACATATAACAAGCTTTCCTACTGTTTTACATATAACACGCTTCCCTACTGTTTTACATATAACAAGCTTTCCTACTGTTTTACATATAACAAGCTTTCCTACTGTTTTACATATAACAAGCTTTCCTACTGTTTTACATATAACAAGCTTCCCTACTGTTTTACATATAACAAGCTTTCCTACTGTTTTACATATAACAAGCTTTCCTACTGTTTTACATATAACAAGCTTCCCTACTGTTTTACATATAACAAGCTTTCCTACTGTTTTACATATAACAAGCTTTCCTACTGTTTTACATATAACAAGCTTTCCTACTGTTTTACATATAACAAGCTTCCCTACTGTTTTACATATAACAAGCTTCCCTACTGTTTTACATATAACAAGCTTTCCTACTGTTTTACATATAATAACAAGTTTTCCTACTGTTTTACATATAACAAGCTTTCCTACTGTTTTACATATAACAAGCTTTCCTACTGTTTTACATATAACAAGCTTCCCTACTGTTTTACATATAACA